>JAVJIF010001355.1:0-134201 GCA_038442645.1 Agave tequilana | reverse complement strand
GTTTTCTGGTCCTAGATGACTCCTAAATAGACTGTCCACAGGAGGTTTGGTGTAGACTGACTATAAGCAAATCAGCCAGGGAAGGGTAAGGTTGGTGGGAGGTTTTCCGTCGGAGACGTTCCTTAATTAAGTAACCAACAACCTTCGGGCTTCGGCCCTTAACCCTTTCTTAGACACCGATTTTACAGAAGTCAATTCCAACACTTTTCCCCCTTAGGATAATCTCCTAAGTGAGTCCGGATGTCCCTAGGGCAACGTCTATCAAATTTTATTTACAAGCTTGGGATTGTGAGTGCGTGGGAAAAATGATTTCCGGGCTAAGGAAAGGGTAATGACCCCCCACCTTATGTTATTTACAGGAATTGCCTTAGAATTAATTGTGCAAGTGTACGATATAGAAACAAACAATGTTCACTCCAAGTAAGAAAAATCAACAAAGAGTGAGTCTTAGTCTATATGCAATGAATCACGTACCTTGTCCCACGCACTCTTCAACAGTAAATTTAAAGTAATTGAAAGACACGTGCCTATAATGCAAGATGTCTAACAATTTTTTAGCAATTATCAACAATTCTTACTGTTGAATTAATTAACAGGAATACAGTGAAGTATACAGGAAATGAAGTATATAGGCAGCAGTATCTTGCAGAGCAGAAGCCCTGCAAAAATTTGGTTAGAAGTGCACTCTGTTTTGTGCCGCGTTCCACGGCAAAGCTTGTGGATCCGCGGCACTCCAGAGGATCCTGGGCTCTGCTTTCTTGAGCAGAGTCCCAGGTCCACTTATATGATTCTGCTGTGAATATTTTCCTGTTTTCTTCTCCTGTACCTGCAACAGAGAAGAATTATAGTTTAGTTTCTCACTTTTAAAAATAATACCGTCGCTCTCCCCGGCAACGGCGCCAAAAATTTGTTTAGACGAGAAAAGGTTGTACTTATTATGTGTATAAGAATGTATTTGATGTACCCTTTCTTGTCTCCGCTATAGCCAGGCTATACCGAGTCGGATCTCAGGGAGAGCTAGTGTAGAAACGTTACGATACACGTGAGAAGATAAAACGAGAAAACTCTTCTTTGTTTACAAGAATAAAGAATCAAAAGAAAAACAAATAAAGGAATTAGTGGCTATGTTCATGGTGGAAATCGGGAGAAATCAAGATTGAGATGGATTTGAACTAACAACTAAAAAGAAATTAAATCAAGAAACTTTAAATGCAAGAAATCCATGACTAGCTAACCTTAACTACCTTGCTAAACTAACTAAACTCCGTGATAGTGATGCGTGCCTCATGTTGATCATCGGCATGTATTTGTCTTGCTTGTGATCTAATTACTTTCCCACTAAGATGATGGGGATTCATTCTTGGACTTGTCTTGTAGCCTCAATAGATGGTCATCGGCCTACAAGATAGACTTTCACTAATGGAATCACAAGAGATACACTCAAGGGATGCAAATGAAGAACATACAACTTTCACTAATGGAAGTAGTGAAGTTATACATCAATTAGCATATTGGTGCTCCATCTCCATGTTCCATCAAGGCACTAGTTCAAAGACTAGGCTCTACATGAGGCACACATGAATCATATGGAGAATTACAACAAGATTCTTGCCAAGAAATGAAACAAAACCCATCGGAGAAGAGAAGATCATACAAATTGCAAGATGAAGTAAAGCAATCACCCATGAGTTAGGAGTTAGCAAGAGTAGTGGTTAGCTAGTACATGGAACAAGAAATTAGCTACTAGACATTACAAAAGCAAAGCAAAGCATGATTGAATTGCTAGAAATTAACAAAGCAAGTAACAAAGCAAAATAAAAGCAAGTGAAGAAGACAAACTAGAATCAAGCTCAAGTAGATATGTAGAGAATGGATCAATCCTTGTATAGCTCCAAGTTGTCACTCCTTGTTGATACAAGCTCTCTCTCTCATACAAATCTCTCTTGCAATGAAATCTAGGGAGGAGAAAATCCTAGAGAGAACTAAAAATCCTAAACAAAACCTAACAAATTACAATCTATTCACTAATCTCTCTCTCTTCTCTGATCAGTCTTTGCTCGCAGGTCAAGGTCCAGTATTTATAGCATGGGAGAGAACCTTCGAGAGCCTAGTTTGTTGCCACAAAATCCGGGGCTCAACGGCCCTAGGATTGCCGCGCCCAAGTCGCGCCCCGCGGCGGCCAACTGTTTCAGTTTGCCCAACAACTTTCTGTTGTGGGTTGTTACAAGTTAGTTTGGCCACGTGGTATATCTGGAATCTTCGTTTGTTGCGCGGATTTCTCTAGATCTGGATTTGAATTTGGCTTTATCTTTAATCTTGATTAATCACTTAATTAGTGTTAATTAAGTGATTATTTGGATATTTCTCCTTTAAGTGTGTACCTGCAAATATGTAGAGAAGAGGAGTAAAAATCACATATTTATTTGTAATATGCATGGGAGTTATGATGTAAAATATGCAATATTGGATACTAATCAGGTCTTTACTTGAAAATCTTCTTCTCCTTCACGACTTGGTCCAAACCATGATCCAATGAGCTAGACTCCTCTTGAGTACTTGATGTGATTTTGATGCACAAGCTTTTAAATCAACACGTGCTAGCTCCAAAACTTGACTTGAAATCCTTTGATGAAGCTAAACACCTACTAAGATCTTGATCACATATCTGAGACTAATTAAACACAAGATCATTAGTACTATAACTACATGAGTTAATCATCATCAAAACTAGAGTGATGAGCCTTTGGACTAACAATCTCCCCTTTTTGATGATGACAAAACTCATAGAGTTATATATGCATGGATTAAAGTTAAGCTACATAGAAGCTCCCCCTTAACTCATGCATAACAATAAACAATAAGATATTCAATGAAGTATATGAAACTAAACCAATATATATGCATCAACAAGGTGAGAGAAACATGCAAACATCCAAAATCCTTTTTCCAAAAAAAAACTTTCTTTCCCTTTTGTTTAAACTTTCAAAAACATTCTTCGCATTTTGTAAAACACAAGATGCATAAACTAAATATATGCAAACACTCAAATATCATATATAAACTCAAAATCTTTCTCCTCCTTTTTGTCAATCGTCAACAAAGGGGTAAAATAAAACAAATCAAGAATAAGGATATATATGCGATATACATTCATGAAGAGGAAGACGCTAAGTTAGCTTTCCCGCATACACTCACTACATGAAGAAGGGATGACAAGTCTTAACTCACATAACGCAGAATATATAATACATAAGTGGAGATGTGAAGCTCCCCCTACACACGTGCATCACATAAAGAAGAGATGTCAACCTCCTCAATATAAGATACACTCAACATAAATTATATATAGAAGAGATGTTAAGCTCCCATTGCATATAGGCAATACATATCGAAACATTTTTAACACAAATTATTATAATACTTAAACAAATTTTGAGATATCATTTGTACATAAACAAAATTTTAAGATACCAATTGCAAATAAACAATACAAATTTGAAATTTTCTTAAATCAACAAATTAATTTGAGATATCACAAGATTTTGATACCATATGATAGGAAATTTGTGATACCAATTGAAATTGAAACATTTGTACATTTTGATATTAATGAAAGAAAATATTTTATATTTTGATATCAATTGAAATATATGGTAAATTTTGATACCAAATAAGTACACATTGATACCAATTGAAATTTAAACCCAATTAGAAATTGAAACATATTAATACCAATTGAAGTATTGATAAATTTTGATATCAATAAAAACTATCAATTGAAAATAATGCATAAGCTTATTAAAGTACCAATTTAGATACCAAATGAAATCAAGATTTAAATTAAGCTTAGCATAAACATAATTTGTGCTTTAAACATATAAAATATTGTAAATCAAGCATAAACAAATCATATATATGTATGAAAAGAGAATACCAATAGAAATTGATATTATTTGAAATTTAAAGCATATATATATAGAAAACAAAATATGAGTATACACAAAAATATCAATTGTAATACCAATTGAAAATATGATGAGAAGCAAGTGTATAATTCATAAAGATCTACCCTTTCATGCACATGATAAAAGATATGTAATTTGAGCATACAAGGCATGATCGCCCATCACCGCCCTTTAAGGGTAGAAGTTTTCAAAAATAAGATTTGAAAAATAGTTGTATTTTGAAAACACTACCAAATGAAGAATAAATAACTAGTTAAAGTAATTTTTGAAAAACTAGTTAAAGATCCTTCAAACATGAAAACAAACATATATATCTCATGAAACATATCAAATACACAAGAGTTGACACTCGAAATCTATAAGGCTCATAAAAGTGTTCATGAAACAAAGTCATGAATAAACGAAGAAATAATGTGAGTGTACAAGCATCATGTGAATAGCATATTCATGAAAATAATCAATGATGCTCAAAACAAACATGAATATCATTTTATCAAACAAATATGAAAATCATGAAGATTTATTTTTCATTTATAAACAAACTTTAAGGTATATGTATGATTTATCCAAAACTAACAGTATGCATATATATCCCAAATATAAAAAGAGTCCATAATAGTATTTGCATGAAGGAAAGAGACTCAAGGGTATACATTTATATTTATTAGTTTTGGACAAAAATTACATATACATGAAGCAAAAACATGAAAATAGGCAAAACATGTATAATGAGGTAATCATCAAAACTAGGCTATACAAGTGCATGTAATGAGTACAAATGAGTAATGAAGTGCAAATATATGAATCAAATATTGCTCACTACTTGTACAAATATATACACAAGTTTTGATAAAAATTACATCTAAACCAGTATTTACCACATGAAGTACAAAACATGATCATTTTAACATAAAACTAAAACATGCTAAAGATCATCACAAATAAAGGCATGTAAATTAAAATAGGAGTTTAGAGATAGTTACCAAATCAAAAAACTATACTCTAAGTCTCCAAAACATGGTGGCCTTCCCACCAAAACTTCCTTGATAGTGATGCATCAATTTGTAGTGTCCATCAAGTCCATGTGAATCCACCACCAAGGCACCAAATCTCTCACGTCATGTGAGAGCCCACACCTACATCAAACACAAGAGGTGGGGATTTTGGTACCCATTTCTTTTCGGTCCACGGGGGTTAGTCTTATTTGGAAGCCAAACATTTTTGTTAGCAAAATTTAAATAATTTACTCTATCATAACAAAATTTTGCTAAATGGCCTTTGTGCCTGCAATGTGTACATTTGTAGACTCTAGTATGCACATGTGAATGAGTGCGATCTTGACGTGCAAAATGTACATATGTGTGCCGTGGGTGATGTGCATGTATATGTGGAGCTTGTTTCTTTGAAAATAAGGTTTCCAATCTATTATGGTTAAATGCACAATTACTCAAAGTTGAGCTCAAGCAATCTATTCTATTTTTCAAAAATTTTATCTCATTTTTATCAATGGTAGTAGCATGAAATGCATGATCAACAATCTTTTCCTTTTTGGGAACATTTTCCTTTTCTTTTGAAACAAATTTTCTTTCAAAGAGTTATTTTCATTCAAAGCAATTTCCTTTTCCTTTTCCACCAAAATATTCTTATTTTTCAAAGAGGTATTTTCTTCACAAAGATCATTTAATTTAGAAGATAAGAAAATATTCTCATTTTTCAAAAATTCGTTTTCTTTAGAAATGCATTCCAATTTATTTTGAAAAGAATTTTTTCTTTTAACAAGGAATCAAATTTATTTTTCATTTTCTTATTATCCCTTTTAAGCATGTCATATTTTTCTAGAAGTTGTTGACAAAAAGATTCAAGTTCATCATAGGACATATCAACATTCTCTTCTAACTCGGAATGAGAATTTACCTCAAGAGGGTTTTCCCTTGGACCATGTAGCATACGTTGGAAGCCTCACTTCCAACATCCGAGTCGCTCCCCGCATAGTATTTTTCTTGTTCGCCAAGGGAGACTATGGTGTTTCAAACTACAAAAGCCGAATCACAATTAGCAACCCTACATAAATAATCATCATTTAGGGTACTCTTTAATGCATGGATGGCTTTTGAGTTAGCCTCAAGATACTTACGATTACTAAAGTATGAATCCTTAATGGTAGCAAGATAAACATGAATACCTAGGCCTTTGAGGTACAAGGACATCTTAACTTTTCAAGTTTGGATGTTAAGAATGTCAAAAGTGGGAGGTGACATGAAATCCATGTGTGTGTACAAATATTGTGATTAGCTATAAAAGAGGATCTTTAACTCAAGGTGGTTAGTTCCAAATCAAGAGCACGAGGCTCTGATACCAATTGAAATCACGTAGAGGGGGGTGAATAGGTGACCAACTAATCTAATGATGAAATAATGCAGAATTAAACTATTTATGCAAACTAAAATTATTTTCCTTAACACACCAAGTATAACCCAAGAGTGTAGCCAAATTCCCCGTGAAGGGCTCTGGACTAACTCCTCAAGATTCCTCTAGATAAGAGTTGAGGTGCCGCTTTTGCTCTCTTGGTTGAATACAAATGTGAGCAAACAATCCCAAGCATTTAACAATTAGGCGCAAGATATATCAAGCATATAAAGATAAAGGAAATATAAGCATGCAAGATATAAAGACAAGTGAGAGATTGAGAAAGCAATCGCAAACACGGGAGATTTGTTTCAAGTTCGAGCACCCTTGCTCTACTTCCCGCCTTCAACACTATGAAGGATTTCTACTAAAAATGATCCCATCGGATTACTCGGTGTCGCAATACCTACAAGTGAGTTCACACTAGAACTCCTTTGTACTCTCTAGTCCCTCTCTTGTTCCCGCAAGAACAAACACACGCAAGTACGCAAGCTTGCCGAGGCGCACCGCTACACCGAGCTCGCACTAGAACTCGAAACACCGCGAACCCGCAAGTCCGCCATCTCAAAGTACAAAGATGAAAACTTTGATGATCATAACACTTTGATCACCTAAAATCCTCTCACGGCAAAGATCCCTATAGGATTGATATAGCAATGGATAGCTCAAGTGTGTGAGAAAAACAAGGATTGGTTTGTGGTGAAAAACTCAAGAAATCTCTTTCACAAAACACTCTTGAAAATCTCTCCTTTTGATATGACAATTTTGGCTCTTAAACAAGTGGAGATAAACACTAAATGATGTATCAAAAACTAGTTTGAAAACTCACTTCAAATCTTGTATAAAACAGTCCAAGGGAGCCCCTTTTTATAGGCTCCAAAAATCTGCCCGTTGGAAGCCAACTTAGCAGCTCTGGCTGCTGACAGGGGAACGCCCGGTCGACCGTCAACGGTCGGATTTCTGATGTTGGGAAGGCCGGCCGGTCGACCGCTAACTGGGCAATGGCCTAGCGGTCGACCGCCGGTCGACTGGGCCATTTCCAGAGAGCGTCTACTCTCTTGCGGTCGATCGTGCGGTCAACCGGCCCTGGCCGTGCACGTTTTGTGCACGTCGGTTGACCGCCCGGTCGACCGACATCTGGCTCGGTCGACCGCGCGGTCGACCGGCAGAAGGCCAAAAACAGTATTTTGGGGATTTAAAAACTTGGTCTTTTTACTTCAATAAAATCCCATAAATTCTCTAAAAATCCACAAAAATAAGGTTGGTAATATACTTTGATATAAAAAATGTTTGAGTAAAAATCAAAACATATTACAAACATTTTGAACTATTTTTGTGTTATGAAAATTTTGGCTTAAAACAAAATCCGTATATTTCCAAATTGATTTTTCCAAATTGAAAACCGATTTTTCAAAACTCCTCCAAATATTAAAATAAGATATTCTAAACACTTTTAAAGCATAGTCCATTACACATATATGATGAAATATTTATGTTTTTGACATTAAGCTCTAAAAAAGTTTTGGTTAAAACTTATGTATATTTGAAGCTCCAAAAACTAAAACAGTATTTTTTCAAAATGAAAAATCTTTTAAGAAAACACATCTAAATCTTGTGTGTGAGTGTATATGATACTTGAGCAATCCACCAACTAATCTATCATTTACATTTTATCTAAAATAAAATCTTAACAAAACAAACCTAGACACAAGTCTTCTCTTGAAGGTCTTCACTTGAAAGTCTTCTTCTCCTTCATGACTTGGTCCAAATCATGATCCAATTAGGTAGACTCCTCTTGAGTACTTGATGTGATTTTGATGCACAAGCTCTTGAATCAACACGTGTTACCTCCAAAACTTGACTTGAAATCCTTTGATGAAGCTAAACACCTACTAAGATCTTGATCACATATCTGAGACTAATTAAACACAAGATCATTAGTACTATAACTACATGAGTTAATCATCATCAAAACTAGAGTGATGGGCCTTTAGGCTAACAATCTCCCCCTTTTTGATGATGACAAAACTCATGGAGTTATATATGTATGGATTAAAGTTAAGCTTCATATAAGCTCCCCCTTAACACATGCATAACAATAAACAATAAGATATTCAATGAAGTACATGAAACTAAACCAACATATATGCATCAACAAGGTGAGAAAAACATGCAAACATCCAAAATCCTTTTTCTAAAAAAAACTTTCTCCCCCTTTTTGTTTAAACTTTCAAAAATATTCTCCCCATTTTGTAAAACACAAGATGCATAAACTCAATATATGCAAACACTCAAATATGTATATATAAACTCAAAATCTTTCTCCCCTTTTTGTCAATCGTCAACAAAGGGGTAAAATAAAACAAATCAAGAATAAGAATATATATGCAATATATATTCATGAAGAGGAAGACGCTAAGTTAGCTTCCCCGCATACACGCACTACATGAAGAAGGGATGACATGTCCTAGCTCACATAACACATAATATACAATGCATAAGTGAAGATGTGAAGTTCCTCCTACACACTTGTATTACATAAAGAAGAGATGTCAACCTCCTCAATATAAGATACACTCAACATGAATCTATATATAGAAGAGATGTTAAGCTTCCCTTGCATATAGGCAATACATATCAAAACATTTTTAACACAAATTGTTATAATACTTAAACAAATTTTGAGATATCATTTGTACATAAACAAAATTTTAAGATACCAACTGTAAATAAACAATAAAAATTTTGAATGTTTCTTAAATCAACAAATCAATTTAAGATATCACAAGATTTTGATACCATATGAAATAGGAAATTTGTGATACCAATTGAAATTGAAACATTTGTACATTTTGATATTAATAAAAGAAAATATTTTATATTTTGATATCAATTGAAATATATGGTAAATTTTGATACCAAATAGGTAAAACACATTGATACCAATTGAAATTTAAACCCAATTGAAAATTGAAACATATTGATACCAATTGAAATATATGATAAATTTTGATATCAATGAAAACTACCAATTGAAAATAATGCATAAGCTTATTAAAGTACCAATTTAGATACCAAATGAAATTAAGATTTAAATCAAGCTTAGCATAAACATAATTTGTGCTTTAAACATGTAAATATATTGTAAATCAAGCACAAACAAATCATATATATATGAAAAGAGAATACCAATAGAAATTAATATTATTTAAAATTTAAAGTATACATATATAGAAAACAAAATATGAGTATACACAAAAATATCAATTGTAATACCAATTGAAAATATGATGAGAAGCAAGTGTATAACTCATAAAGATCCACCCTTTTCATGTACATGATAAAAAATTTGTAATTTGAGCATACAAGGTATGATCGCCCATCCACTGCCCTTTAAGGGTAGAAGTTTTTAAAAATAAGATTTGAAAATAGTTATATTTTGAAAACACTGCCAAATGAAGAATAAATAACTAGTTAAAGTAATTTTTGAAAAACTAGTTAAAAATCCTTCAAACATGAAAACAAAACATATGTATCTCATAAAATATACCAAATACACAAGATTGACACTCGAAATCTATAAGGCTCATAAAAGTGTTCATGAAACAAAGTCATGAATAAACGAAGAAATAATGTGAGCGTACAAGCATCATGTGAATAGCATATTCATGAAAATAGTCATTGATGCTCAAAACAAACATGAATATCATTTTATCAAACAAATATGAAAATGATAAAGATTTATTTTTCATTTAAAAATAAACTTCAAGGTATATGTATGATTTATCCAAACCTAACAATATGCATACGTATCCCAAACATAAAAAGAGTTCATAATAGTATTTGCATGAAGGCAAGAGCTCAAGGGTATACATGTATATTTATTAGTTTTGGATAAATATTACATATACATGAAGCAAAATCATGAAAATAGGCAAAACATGTATAAATGAGGTAATCATCAAAACTAGGTTATACAAGTGTATGTAATGAGTACAAATGAGCAATGAAGTGCAAACATATATGAATCAAATGTTGCTCACTACTTGTACAAGTATATATACAAGTTTTGATAAAAATTACATCTCAACAAGTATTTACCACATGAAGTACAAAACATGATCATTTTAATATAAAACTAAAACATACTAAAGATCATCACAAATAAATGCATGTAAATTAAAATAGGAGTTTAGAGATAGTTATCAAATCAAAGAACTATACTCTAAGTCTCCAAATTATGGTGGCGTTCTCACCAAAACTTCCTTGATAGTGATGCATCAATTTGTAGTGTCCATCAAGTCCATGTGCATCCACCACCAAGGCACCAAACCTCTCACGTCATGTGAGAGCCCACACCTACAACAAACACAAGAGGTGGGGATTTTGGTACCCATTTTCTTTTCGGTCTATGGGGGTTAGTCTTATTTGGAACCCAAACAAATTTGTTAGCAAAATTTAAAGAATTTACTCTATCATAATAAAATTTTGCTAAATGTCCCTTTTGGCTGCAATGTATATATTTGTACACTCTAATATGCACATGTGAATGAGTGCGATCATGACATGCAAAATGTACATATGTGTGCCTGAGTGATGTGCATGTACATGTGGAGCTTATTTCTTTGAAAACAAGATTTCCAATCTATTATGGTTAAATGCACAATTGCTCAAAGTTGAGCTCAAGCAATCTATTTTATTTTTCAAAAATTTTATCTCATTTTTATCAATGGTAGTAGCATGAAATGCATGATCAACAATCTTTTTCTTTTTGGGAACATTTTCCTTTTATTTTGAAACAAATTTTCTTTTCAAAGAGTTATTTTCATTCAAAGCAATTTCTTTTTCCTTTTCCACCAAAATAATCTTATTTTTCAAAGAGGTATTTTCTTCACAAAGATCATTTAATTTAGAAGATAAGAAAATATTCTCATTTTTCAAAAATTCGTTTTCTTTAAAAATGCATTCCAGTTTATTTTGAAAAGAATCTTTTTCTTTTAACAAGGAATCAAATTTATTTTTCATTTTCTAATTATCCCTTTTAAGCATGTTATATTTTCTAGAAGTTGTTGACAAAAAGATTCAAGTTCATCATAGGACATATCAACACCTTCTTCTAACTCGGATTGGGAATTTACCTCAAGGGGGTTACCCCTTGGACCATGTAGCATGCATTGGAAGCCTCACTTCCAACATCAGAGTCGCTCCCCGCATAGTATTGTTCTTGTTCACCAAGGGAGACTATGGTGTTCCAAATTACAAAAGCCGAATCACAATTAGCAACCCTACATAAATAATCATCATTTAGGGTACTCTTTAACGCATAGATGACTTTTGAGTTAGCCTCAAGACACTTGCTATTACTAAAGTATGAATCCTTAATGGTAGCAAGATAAAAATGAATACCTAGGCCTTGAGGTACAAGGACATCTTAACTTTTCAAGTTTGGATGTTAAGAATGTCAAAAGTGGGAGGTGACACGAAATTCATGTGTGTGTACAAATATTGTGATTAGCTATGAAAGAGGATCTTTAACTCAAGGTGGTTAGATCCAAATCAAGAGCACGAGGCTCTGATACCAATTGAAATCACCTGGAGGGGGGTGAATAGGTGAATAGCTAATCTAATGATGAATTAATGTGAAATTAAACTATTTATGCAAACTAAAAACTATTATGCACAACACACCAAGTATAACCTAAGAGTGTAGCCGAATTCCCCGTGAAAGGCTCTGGACTAACTCCTCAAGATTCCTCTAGATTAGAGTTGAGGTGTCGCTTTAGCTTTCATGGTTGAATACAAGTGTGAGCAAACAATCCCCAAGCATATAACAATTAGGCACAAGATATATCAAGCATATAAAAAAATAATATAAGGAGTCCCAAGTTAAAATATAAAAAAGAAAAGAAAATAAGGAATAAGAGTTAAAGTTAAAGAACCCCGAGTTAAAATTTCACGGTTACAAAGACACATATGACTTAGGGTAAAATAATATACTAGATGAGAAATACAGTTTGACTCCTTATCTTAATTGGTAACAAGTTTTTTAATGGAGACTAAGTTTAGGAATGAAAAATTCAGTTTTTCTATAACTTATAGATTACTTGAACTCTTATAATAATACTTCAAATATTTTCTCTCCTTTTCAAAATGCTTTTCGAAAATACTAACACTTTGTTTCTCTTTCTTTATGAATTTTGTCGGTGTAATCTACTGAAAATCCTCACGAGACATAACTCGTCCTCTAGGGGTAACCTAGAGGTTTAACGACTTATTGCACATGCTAAATGCAACTGTGATTCCTACAAAAGTGAGTTAGACTAGGTTAGTTCTCTTTTACTTTTTTGTTTTGCTCGAGGACGAGCAAAAAATAGGTGTGAGGGTGTGATTGGTCACTGATATTGCATATTCATTATCACATTTCTATATTTTATCTTAATTAAACTCTACTAGTTAATCATTTTTATCATTTAAATTGTGCAGGCCTTTACTAAAAGAGGGGGAAGAGAAATGAGCCCAAAAGCCCATTTAAGTTCTGATTTAATTCAGAATTAAATGAAATAAAGGATCAGGGCAAATATGCAGAAGATTTAAGGAGATCAGAGCAAATCGGAGCAGATAATACCAAATAAAAATTGATTATATTTAGATTTATTTGGATTTATTTGATTATCTTGAGGATCAATAGAGATATCATCAAATCCATAGAGCAAATTGAGAAACCAGTTGAATAAACGGATGGATCTTAAAATTAGGGATCTTGCCGCGGCAGTCTGGTAAGATTTGGGAAGCATTTGCTCCCCCTATCTTCAGACGCTCTCTCCTATTTTATATTTGTTATAAATACCTGCAAATTCTCAGTGCATAGAGAACGATTAAGAAGAGACTATATGTTAAGCTATTTGTAGTCTGTAACTTAGGTTTTTAGTTTTCTTTTATATAATTTTCATTTTGCTTTTGCAAGTGAGAGGAGAAAAAGAGTTTCATGGAGGAATGAAAGTGAAACTTGTACTGAGGGTGACACCGGTGTAAGTAAGTTTTCTTTTCTTCCATTGATATTTAAATCAAATCAAAATTTTCTTTTCTTCTTTACTCTTGTTTTTATTTGCTTTCCTCTAAGTAATGCAAATCCAAGTCATTTCTACAGCCTCGAAGCTGTCTTGCCATTACAAGTGCCATTGATGGCTTATGGTGATGGATAACTTTTTCTTAGTTAGTTTAGCTTGCCCCTTATTTCATAGTGTAGATTGGGAATGGGGAAGATCTTATAAGCCATGCTCTGCTCACGTCCAAAGACAAGGTAAGTCATCGCGACAGATTCAAGGTAAACTAACGCTGAAAAGGTAAGTAAACATTTTTTTCTATTTCAATTTCTAGGTTTAGGAAATTATTTCAAAAAATCAACTCTTTACTATTTTCACTTTCTTTATATAAACTAATTTTCTATTTTCTTCGTCCTCAATCTATTACTTTCTTCTTAACTTAATAATAGATTCTTTTTTCTTTTCTTTTCAAGAACTAGAGAAGAACTTTTATCCATCTTTAGTGAACTAAAAGAGAACTTACTAAAAGCTTCTATCGCTAGTCATTCTTTGTGGATCACGACCTGCATAGCCCCTTGCTATTGCGGTAATATTGAGTATCTTGCACTATTTATTCTTATATTCTAAAATTCTTTATTTTTCTGTGTAGGTAAAACCTCAATCAAGGAGCATGTTTCTTGCGAAATAAGGATTCCAATTTATTATGATTGAAAGCACATTGTCTCAAGAATGAGGCCAAAGAATCAATGTTCTTTTTTAAAGCACAAATCTCATTTTCAACATTTGAAGAAGAAACATTATGCGCATGAGAAACAAAAATCTTTTCTTTTGAAGAATAAATCTTTTATTTTTGAATTGGAACATTTTTAAAGAATCTTTTTCCTATGAAACAAAAAAATTGATTTTCAAAAAAATCATTTTCTATCAAAACAAAATCAAGTTTTGAAGATAAAGCATCATTCTCTTTAAGCATCATCCTTTTCTTTAGAAACCAAATCATTTTTTTTTCAAAATCTTATTTTCATTTAAAATAAAATCAAGTTGAGCTTTCAAAGAATCCTTTTCATTTGGATCTCTTCTTTCTATTTCAAAACAAAATCGAGCTTTGAAGACAAAATTTTATTTCTTTCTTCAATTCTAAACTCTTATTATCAATAAATTCTATTTTCTCAATAAATCTTCACAAATCATGAAAAACTCTTTATTCATCATGTGTACATCCTCACTAGACATGTTATTATTTGATATACTTGCACAATTATCAAGATTAGATTATGTATTTACCTCAAGGGAGTTATTCCCTGGACCATGAAGCAAGCTTGATCGGAATCATCTTCATTAGACTCTCTCTCCACAACATTTGAATATTGTTCTTTAAGAGAGATCAACATATTTTATACTGCAAAAGTGGAATCACAATTAGCAACCCTTGAAAGATAATCATTGTTTATGGTTGCACATTAGCCTCTAAATATTTGTCATTTTCAATATATGATCTTTTAGTTGTGACAAGATAACATAAATACCTAAAGCTTTAAGATTTGGACTTATTTTAAGTTTTCATATGTCAATGTTAGAAACATCAAACATAGATGGAGTAAGATAATCCATGAGTAAGTGTAAAAAAGTATAGTGATTAGCAAATATAGAATCACTCCTAGGTAGTTAAGCCGAATATCAGGAGCACTAGCTCTGATACCAATTGAAAGTACACCTAGGGGGGTAAATATGTATAGTGTTAATCTAATGACAAATAATGTGGAATTAAAAATTTTTATACTAACTAAATTAGACACAAGTGATATCCATAGAGTGAAGCTGAATTCTCGATGAAGGACTCTAGAACTTCTCAAGTTTCCTGGAGATTAAGAGTTCATGTGCTTCAAAAGCTCTCTTGGAATGATACAAGTGTAAGCACGATATCAAGCATGTATAGATGAATAATAACAACAATGAAAGACATAAAGAGAGTAGAGTTCAGAGAGATAGCCAAATACAAATACAAAGATATGTTTTGAGCTTCAAGCACCAAGCTCTACATCCTCATCTTCACTACGTGAAGGATTTCTACTATCTCTACTAAGAAACTTCACAAAAGATATAAACCTCAATCCTTTACACAAGAAAAGGCACAACTAATAATCTCTACATAAGAGATGGGCATAAAGCCAACTCCTCAACACAAGTGGGAAGCACAAAGCTAAGACAAAAAGCGAAAGAGAAAACAAGGGTACACTTGGTGACCACAAAAATCACAAACAACACCTCTCACAATACAAGATCCTAGAAGATAGATTTTATAATGAATAGCTCAAGCTTGTGAGAAAATAAAGATTTTGAAAGTGAAGCACAAAAGAAAGCACTTGAGAAAACTTCCTGAATAATATAGAAAATTTAAACTTGAAACTAGAAATTCCTAAAACTTGTTTGCTTTGATTTTTCAAAACTTTTGAAATCAAATAGAGATATGAATCTTGATCTCAAAAACTCTCTAAAAACTTTGCTTAAAAACTCTGTAGAATGTAGGAAATATTGCTTTTCAAAATTTTTTTTAAAAACTCACCTAAAAAGCTCATAAATATATATATATATATATATATATATATATATATATATATATATATATATATATATATATATATATAGGCCAAGGAAAACTAGCCGTTGGGGGTCAAAAACACAGGCAGGTATGCATGTCGGTCGACCGCCAATGGTCAAATTTTGACTGTTGGGGTTTGTCGGTCAACCGAGTAAACCCGAAAGCATAAAAAAATTGTTGCTCGACCGATTGGTCGGCCAAGCTCTTCTGTCGGTCGACCGGTCGGTCCACCTTGCTCCATCTCTCAACGATTATGCATGTTTTTGCACATCGGTCGATCGTGCAGTCGACCAGCAGTAGCTAAGAAACTCAATTTGAGATTTTTTTTAAATGAACTTTTGAAATCCAATTAAATTCTAATAAATTTCAATAAATTTCACAAAAATAATTTCATGTACATACAATAGAGCACGAATATGTGTGATAAAAATCACAACATATTACAAACATGTGAACTTATTTTTGAGATAAAAAAATTTCAATCTAGAAACAAAAATCGCATTTTCCAAATAACAACCTTTTAAACTGAAAACTAGTTTTTCCAAAAACTTAGCAAATAAAAAAATTTGCACAAATATATTTGAGAATCAATAGTGTATGGATACTCCAATACACAAACAAAATAATATGAACTTGTTTTTAATAAAAACCAAAATATGTTTCTTGAAATAAAGCATATTTTTCAAATACTAAACTTATAAATAAAAAAATAAAATTTTTCTAAGACTGTCATGAATACGTAAACAAGTTTTTCAAACACATTTGAAGCATCAATGTATTTGGATGAAATCCAATAAATATATAAATCAATGTAAATTTGTTTTTGATGAACTCTATTCATGAAACCAAAAACATATACTTTTTTAATCGAAACCAAAAGCCAATAATATATTTTGTGTGTGTGAGCTTGAACAATCAAAACTAATGTATATTTTACAAGAGATCTAAACTAACAAAATCTAGACTCAAATCTTCTTGTAGATCTTCTCCTCTGAGTAGACTTGATACAAACTCGATTCTCCGAGTTAGATTCCATCTCGAGTACTTAATATATTCTATAAGTTTGAACTCTTGAATCACCATGTATAAACTCCAAATTTGACTTTGAGTTTTTTTATGAAGCTAAATATTAAGCAATATGTGAAATTTAAACACAATAAGATCATAAGTACTATAACTATATTAGTTAGTCATCTTCAAAACTAGGGTGGTGGGCCTTTAGGTCAACAATCCTCATAATAAGAACTGCGATCATAATATCAATCTTTTTATGAGTATCAAACCTCACAATAAGGACCACGATCATATAGCAGTCCTTTTTTATAAGTATCAAACCTCATAATAATGACCTCGACTATGGTATCAGTCCTTATTATGTGTCGCAATCTTATAATAAGGACTGCGGTCATGATCCCAGTCCCTATTATGAGTAGTAGTCTTCATAATAAGGATGCAACCATGGTAGCAATCCTTAATATGAGTAGTAGTCATCATAATAAGGACTGCGACCATGAAGACTGCAACTATATAGTTTCACAAAGTCACAGTCGCGTTTGCGAAGCGCCTCGAAGTCGAAGTCGAAGTCGCAGTTGCAGTTCTCACAAAGTCGCAGTCACAATCGCAGTTGTGGAATGCTTCGAAGTTGAAGTCAAAGTCACAGTCGCAATGGCGGAGCGATTTCAGTTGCGGTTGTGATTAAAATTTAAAACGGGGGTACTTTAATCTTTTTTGCATTTCACGATGAAAACCCCGCTCGGCACGTGTTTGAAATTTAGCGCCCGCTAAAAAAAGGAAACGAAGGCCAAGCGGAAAAATATTGTAATTGAGGTTTTTACTAATTAAGTTTTAATGTAATAGGTTCAGCCGAAATCCTCCATAATTTTAACTAATATACTTGATCACTCACAAAACCACATTTCACTTAAACTCACAATGAAGCCGTCAATAGAACTTCTAAAAGCCACCTCCACCTCCAAAAGTTTAAAAATTCTCACAATAAATTATGCACAACTAAAAATAATATCGTATATTTATACTGGTCAGCAAGATCTCCTACTCCCAAACAAATAAAAATTTATAATTATGAAGGAACTTAAATTCCTATTCAACTTACAACTCTCATATAAAAGAAAACACATAAAACAATACATAAGTTAAATTGAGAGAAATTACTAAGATTAATATGTTAAAAATAGTATTAGAATTAAGATAATGCAATATTAATTATAGCAAGAATAGGATTATGTAATATTAATTAACCTGGAACCTTGCTCTGATACTATGATTATAAGTCAGAACCAAATGTGTCAATTTCATTTAACAATCAAATAGAGTTTTATGGATTTGTTTTAATCTTCTTTTAAACCAAGGTCAGTTGCTTTCTCTCGTACCCAGACTCCTCGCACATCAACTTGAATAATTCTCCAAATTTCCGGAGATATCTTTTGTTCGTGTGAAAAATATCATTACTCAAAGCGACGAAGGTCATATGCTATGGCCGCAAGCCATTTATTTATCTTGCGTGATTGCTTGTGAAAAATTCCGTACTCATGCAGTTAGAATGACTCTATAATATTTTGATTACTAAGTGTTTTGATGAGCAGAAAAGGAATATGAGAGTTTTGTTATATGTTGTGCGCAGATACAACAACCACGTAGGGGAAACCCTTGAGCCATGATGCAATATAGAAGTACCACCAACAGTAAAGAACAATTAAACAATGAGAAGAACACAAACACAAGAATTTAACGAGGTTCGGCCAATTTCGCCTACGTCCTCGGGGCAAGGAAGAGAGATTTCTTTTATTGATTTGATAATCAATACAATTTTGCAAGCATTACAAGCATTTCCTATGAAGAGAGCTCTGCCTCTCTCATATACCCAAAGAAACCCTACGAATCAGTTTCCTTATTGGGCTGATTTCCAATTCAATACTTTCCGAAAAAAAGCTCGAATATGATTGTCGGTCGACCGGTCGGTCGACCGACTCAAGCACCAGTCGACCGTGCCGGTCGACCGTGCCTAACCGAGAGTTAGGCAATGTCAGTCGGTCGACCGGGCGGTCGACCGCTACGATGGTGCACAACAGTCGACCGGTCCGGTTGACCGTGGCTGCTGCTGCTGATTCCCTGCTTCTGCTGCTGCTGATTCCTCTTCTTTGGCTCCTTGTTGTTGTCGACTTCCTCTCTCTTTCTACAATTCTCCACCTCGGTCGACCGCTACAGCCTGTGCATGTTGGTGCACAATGGTCGACCGGTCCGGTCGACCCTGGCTTCTGCTGCTGATTCCATGCTGCTGCTGATTCCTCTTCTTTGGCTCCTTATTGTTGTCGACTTCCTCGACTTCCTCTCTCTTCCTACAATTCTTCACCTCGGTGAAGATTTCTCAAATCTGAGCCGAACTGAAAACATAGGATCTGTAGACTCGAAAGTGGCTGCACTAGTGTGGTTGCCTACGTACCCTACCTAAGGGATCAAGCCATTTGTAGTTCATCCAGAGCTTCAACAAGCTCATGCAACATGAAGGATGTGGAGCAAAGCTTTACAATGTGCAAACTTTACTCCTGACACCACCTTAGTAAGCATGTCAGCGGGATTCTCCGTTGTGTGAATTTTCAGCAGCTCAATATCACCCTCATTGAGAATCTCCCGAGCAAAATGGAACCTAAATCGATGTGCTTCGTCTGTACATGATACACCTGGTTCTTGGCTAAATAAATAGCACTCATACTATCACAGTTGATCTTCAGTAGATCCTGATCAACTCCCAAGTCATCAAGCAAGCCTTCAAGCCAAATTGCCTCCTTCATAGCCTTCGTCATGGCCATATACTCGACCTCTGTAGTAGATAATGCGACGGTAGACTCTAGAATAGAGCGCCAACTAACCGGTGCTTGAGATAATGTAAAGACATACCCCGTTGTGGACCGGCGTTTGTCAAGGTCACCAGCATAATCGGAATCAACATACCCGATACAATCATGCTTCCCTGTGGAGTCCTTCTCGAATACCAGACCAACATCTATGGTACCTTTAATGTACCGTAGAATCCACTTCACTGCCTCCCAATGACTCTGTTCCGGATCATGTATATACCTACTGACCATAGAGACAGCTTGTGACAGATCTGGTCGTGTACACACCATAGCATACATAAGACTACCAACTGTGCTAGCATATGGGACGTGAGTCATGTACTCACGTTCTTCAACAGTCTTTGGAGAGATAGTGGCAGATAACTTGAAATGAGGAGCCATTGGTGCACTTACAGATTTCGTATCCTTACCGATGTTGAACCTCTGAAGTACCTTTTGCAAATACCCCTTCTGTGTCAAGCTCACCTTGCCACCCCTTCGGTCTCGTGTAATTTCTATGCCTAGCACCTTCTTTGCTTCACCAAGATCCTTCATCTCAAACTCAGAAGACAAGTCCCTCTTCAGTGTATCAATTGCAGATCTAGACTTTGAAGCAATAAGCATATCATCTACATACAATAGTAAATAGATATTCTCTCATGTCAGTAGCTTGTTGTAATACATACATGGTTCATAGTGGCTACGTGTGTCCTCTTTCCTCTGATGAAGCTGTCTAACCGCTTGTACCACTATTTAGGAGACTGTTTTAACCCGTACAGCGACTTCTTCAGCTCACATACCAGATCTTCTTTTCCTGCAGTCTTGAACCCTATTGGCTGAGACATGTAGATCTCTTCATCCAGATCGCCATGAAAAAAGGCGGTCTTTACATCGAGTTGATCAAGGTTCAACTCGTACTGTGCCACCAGAGCCAATAAGATTCAAACTGACGAATGCTTTACAATAGGAGAAAATACCTCATTGTAGTCAATTCCTTCTCTTTGAGCATAACCTTTTGCTACCAATCTGGCCCTGTAGCTCACCATGTCTTCTTTAAGAGATCCCTGCTTCTTTGCATACACCCACTTACAGCCTATCGCCTTCTTCCTTTTGGGCAACCTTGTGAGTTCTCAAGTGTCGTTCTTGTAAAGAGACTTCATCTCTTCTTCCATGGCTGCTTTCCACATCTTCGACTCTGAACTGATTTTAGCTTCTCTGAAGGTGGACGGGATAGCCTCCTCAACGACCGGTGCATAAGCCACGACCATATCTGTAGTGAGCCAACCTGATTTTCGTGTGTTTCTCCTTGGTCTTCTAACTGCAGTAGAGTTAGGAACATCACCCATGACCTGTTCTTGACCCTCTTCATCATCAGCATCTACCTCATCTGCTTGGTCATTACCTTGTGTCACCCTAGGTATGATCCTCACCGATGCTGAACTTTCTAGAGATAGTGGATTAGCATCATTCTCCACTTGCTGCGATACATCTTTGATCTTGCTAGTCTCCACCTGCTGAGAGACCTTAGGCTTCAGTATAGAAGCCTCATCAAATGTGACATCCCTACTGAAAAGAAACTTCCTGTCTGTAGGATCCCAGATCTTGAATCCTTTGATTCCCTTCTTGAAACCAACAAACAAGCCCTTCTTTGCTCTTCGGTCTAGCTTATCTTCTTTAACATGATAATAGGCTGGACAACCAAACACCCTTAGCAAATCATAATCAGTAGCTGTTTTTCCTGACCAAACCTCGAGAGGAGTTTTCCCTCCTATCGCAGACGACGGCAACCTATTAACAAGATAGCAAACATATGCCAAAGCCTCAACCCAGAAGTTCTTCGATAAACTGGCATTGGACAACATACAATGGACCTTCTCTAGCAAAGTCCTGTTCATCCTTTCTGCTAGCCCGTTCTGTTGCGATGTTCCCTCACTGTGAAGTGCCTCTCTATGCCCTCGTTAAGACATAGCTGAAGGAAAAGATCAGACTTATATTCTCCTCCATTATCTGAACGGAGGACCTTGATTTTCCTTCCGTACTTCTCTCAAAGTTCTTCTACCACTTCACAAACAATTCTAGGACTTTCCTTTTGTGCCTCATTGTATATACTCAACAACGCCTAGAATAATCATCAATCAACGACACAAAGTAGTGGTTACCTCCAATTGATGCAGTCTTGGTAGGTCCCTAAACGTCAGTGTGAACATAATCCAGAATCCCCTTGGTGTAACGTGTTGCTGTACCGAACTTCACCTTGGTCTTCTTTTCGATGATGCAATGTTCACAAAATTTCAACTTGCAGGTTTCGGCACCTTTCAATACTCCTTTTCTTGCAAGAGCTTGCAAAGATTTTTCTCCTGCATGTCCCAGCCTCATATGCCATAACCTGGTTGAGTCTTCATCTGAATCAGTAGAAGCCGCCACTTGCCCTGTAACAGTACTACCCTTCAAGTAGTAAAGATTGTTCTGGCGAACGGCCTTCAATACCACCATCGAGCCTTTGGTCATCTTAAGGACTCCTTCCTTTATTGACATCACAAGACCCAATGTCTTCAAAGCTCCAACAGAGATTAGGTTTCTCTTCAGTTGATGTACATACCTCACTTCCTTCAGTTCTCTTATCATCCCATCAAACATCTTGATCTGAATTGTTCCTACACCTTTCATGATACATGGATGATCATCACCCATAACGACTGAACATCCCTCCAGCTTCTCAAAGTTAGAAAATCAATCCCTATTCGGGCACACATAGTATGTAGCACCAGTATCCAAAATCCACTCAGTATCTCCTGAGTAGCCAACGATAGGAGTAGTGACAGAGAATGAGAAAACCGACTAGTCCGAGTCTGATCCACCTGCCTGTGAGGTACTGCTCTGAGTACTGACCACCTTTGCAAGATTTGCCTCAGTCCTAGACTCTTTCTTCTTCCCTTTGGCCTTTGGACAGTCAACTTTTCAGTACCCTAATTCTTTGCAGAAGGCACACTAGTTCTTCTTCAGATCTCTATAACCCGGTCTGAACTTCGATCTCCCTCGATCATCTTTGCCCTTCCTGTATGAACCCTTGCCTCTTACTGCTAGCGCCTCTGCTGATGTGCTTGCCTGAGAAGACTGCCTTCCTTTCTCCTCGTCTCATAATTCACCAAAGTAGACGACACTTCATGATAGTTAAGGGACTGTCTACCATTTATAAAGGTTAAGGTAAAAGTCTCATACTCCTTTGCAGGAAGAGAGTTCAAGAGAACTACCGCTTTATCTTCTTCATTTACCTCAACATCCACATTAACCAAATCCGTAAGAAGCTTCGTGTAGCGATTCAGATGTTCATTCACAGAGCATCCTTTCTTCATCTGAAACCCATACAACTTGCTCTTCAGCTGTAGTCTGAATTCAATACTCTTGGTCAGATACTTTCTTTCTAGGATCTCCCACAACTGCCACGCAGATGTTTCGTGTAAAACAAGGTATTTGATGTCTTATATTAGATACGATCTGATTAAGCCACACGCTGATCGGTTCATCTTATCCCACTCTTCTTCAGTGGTTGTTCTTCGCTTCTTCTCCAGACGTAGAATATCTTCGAGATTCGATGCATTCAACGCATCCATCACCTCGCACCTTCACATGCCAAAATTGTTTGTGCCATTGAATTTCACCACATCAATCCTCGGATGAGGATTCATGGTTCTCACAGATGTACTTTCTTCTGCCATCTCTTTAACTAGATCCTCTATGTAATGCGGAAAACCAACGGAGTTAGATAAATAACTTTGATAAAGATCAGATCTTTACCTCCTCACGAAACCCTAGATGAGTTTCTGAATAGATCTACTCCTCAATTGATTCCTTGAGTACTTCACGCGCTGTTCTAAGATCGATACATGATCCCACAAATAGTCCCAACGCTGATATGAGATCGACACACGATGTTCGCCAACCAGCCACAGATGCCCTTCGAATCACCAGATGATCCCATGACGAACCTGGGATGCTCTGATACTACTTGTAGTGCGCAGATACAACAACGACGTAGAGGAAACCCTTGAGCCAAGATGCAATATAGAAGTACCACCAACAGTAAAGAACAATTAATCAATGAGAAGAACACAAACACAAGAATTTAACGAGGTTCGGCCAATTTCGCCTACGTCCTCGGGGTAAGGAAGAGAGATTTCTTTTATTGATTTGATAATCAATACAATTTTGCAAGCATTACAAGCATTTCTTATGAAGAGAGCTCTGCCTCTCTCATATACCCAAAGAAACCCTAAGAATCAGTTTCCTTATTGGGCTGATTTCCAATTCAGCACTTTCCGAAAACAGCCTGAATACGACTGTCGGTCGACCGACTCAAGCACCGGTCGACCGTGCCGGTCGACCGTGCCTAATCGAGAGTTAGGCAATGTCAGTCGGTCGACCGGTCGGTCGACCGCTCTCCTTCTGCGGTCGACCGGGCGGTCGACCGCTACAGCCTGTGCACGTTGGTGCACCGGTCCGGTCGACCGTGGTCGCTGCTGCTGATTCCTCTTCTTGGCTCCTTGTTGTTGTCGACTTCCTTGACTTCGTCTCTCTTCCTACAATTCTCCACCTTGGTCGATCGCTACAGCTTGTGCACGTTGGTGCACAACGGTCGACCGGTCCGGTCGACCGTGGCTGCTGCTGCTGTTGCTGTTGGTTCCTTTTCTTTGGCTCCTTGTTGTTGTCGACTTCCTCGACTTCCTCTCTCTTCCGACATTATATATGTAAATCTTTGGACGGGGCAACTGGATGAAAGGACCCATGCATATTTTTCGATCAATTTAACTTCATGGAAAAATTTCTTGTGCTTTCGAGGCATTTTCTCAAAATTCTTATTGGCAAAAAGTTTATGATTCCACAAAGTTTGGTTATATATTGGAAGGAAACAAAAGAGAAATATATGGTAATTACTAAACTTATGTTGTCTAAACAACTACAAGTGAAAGAGTTTGATTAAACAAAAAAAAGGTATGAATGTTTTGTTTCTTCTTCTAATTTAGGGCTAAGACCCACTGTATTACAATAAGAAGTAGTTTAACGAAATTAGAAATGCATTCGGATTGAGAGGCCAAGAAACTTTTCCTTTTTCTCTAATCTAAGAGTAATTTCCTAATCATATTAGGAAAATCATGCTCGAAGGCGGAGAGAATACTTGAATGAATGATTTCAGAGAATCACATGAAGATTACAAAGTAGAATTTGATACCATTTGTTATACTTTTGGGTAGGAAAATGATGTCATGAAAATAAATAATGATGCAATGTTTACTATTTAGAGCAATAATTAGAATTTATTATTTAGCCATTACTTATAAATTTGTATAATAAAAATATTAATTATTATCATAAAATTACAAATTTTAGAAATATAATGCTAAGACGTGGATATTTTGTTAAAATTGGTTGCACTCCCTTCTCTCTTAAATTAAACTTAGTCATTCCTGTCCTTGACTACAAATTTATTTCTAACTCAAATAAAAAACTTATCTATTATTTTAAACTCTTGCTTTTGTAATTTTTATTAGAATCCAATTCAAAGTCAAATGTAAAATGCTATCTTAAATTCTTAGTGATGAGTATGCAATCTTCTACCACATGAGCTATGATAATAATCTTGTAATGCATAAAATGTTAGAAATTTTATACTATTTCCTAAAACACGCAATTTTCTTGTAAAATTAAATTAAGACCAAAACAACAATTATTCTAGCATGCAACAATAATTAGTTTAAAATAAAATAAGACAAAAGAATCTGCTCTGGGCAATGCAGTCGCTATGTCGCTGTCTTAAAGGATCAAAATCGGCCTTGTCCCGACGTAAAACCAACTTTATCCTCCAGCAGTAAAGGATCCCCCGGATTCAGCAGCACTCGGCTCAGGATGATGGGCAGAGCCTCTGCTCAGATGAAGAAGTTGCCCAGAAAATGAAGATAACAAACAAAAAATTTTCCTTTAAAACTGAAGTCATTCTCACGAAGAGTAGGCTTTAGGTTTTCTTTTAGGATGAAAAGAAAATATGTTGTGTCTGTTGTTATTGGAGGAATGGTCAATTTATAGGTTTCAGACCCTCCCAGTAGTTGTAATCACAAGAGATATTCATTACCATACAATCAGGTAGTTGAGAGATTTTTCTCACTCGATGTGAGATTTGGTGAGACTTCGTAAAAGTTGACTTAGTAAAATAAAATTTGAAATAAAAGTTTTTTTATTTTATTTTAATTCAAAAATCCAACAATCCCCCCAAAAGCTTAAGTTTCAGGAAGACAGAATAAAACAACATGATGTAAATAAATCAAAAACACAAATCAGAAAACATAAAACACGAATAAGGTTGGGTAACCTCATACTATATATTCGAGGTAAATAGCTTGCGGCCTTAAATTTACCCTTAGTGAATTTATCGCCACCTGAGAGACATAATGGACTACGCCTTGAATTATGCTTCGTCAACCAGATGTTGATGGAAGACACACACAGTACGTTCTCATCTAGTGAGCGAGCGGGTTGAGCGTTAATGGTCATACTCACAGTAACCGACTCATGAGAGTTTTTAGGGTCAGCTCTACCCCCCAACCGCGACCATCACGGTTCCTCTTTCGTAGGTAAGTCCTCCAATGGTAGTACAGCTGTATGTTATACCCTCCACACTATATGTGTTGGACTTATTAAGAGTTAAACTCAACCTTACCTAACTGTATCATAAGAGCATCGTCACCATAGAGAAGGGGTAGTAAATACAGTTCTACATATAAGACATAAATATATCCGGGTTGATGCTCCACACGAGTGTCACCAGTTCAGCTTGTTACTATCTCATTAAACCTTTTTCACGGAACCATTTCTCAATTAAGTAGGTTGGGTTCCCGCTGTTTGTGAACTCTATTATGAGCTTAATTCATCTCTTGATGAATCTAGGACCACACTCGTAGAAAGACTCTTAATCAGAATGACTCTATTTTTCAGGGTCAGACAATGGCTTAGCAACCTTTTATTTTCAAGTGGTGACGGACAGAGATTTAACTCTTCATGCCCACATTATTATGACTCTTGACACCCTTTATTAGAACTATAAAACCTTTAGGTAATTGTCAGAGTCTCTCCCCATTTGCGATTATAAGATACTTATAAAGTTTTTCTTATTGTCTTAGTTTCAAAATGAACAAATTATACCATAATGGTTTATGATAAAGCATATATTCATTCCATTTGATTATTCCAGTATTTAAAGTATATTTGTATATACATATATTTAATTTGATAAAAAATAATAAGAAATTTATGATTATCAAAATTATTTTAAGGCAAACTTAATGTCAAAGTCTAAGTATTAATATGTAATTCAAATATATCTGAAATATAATTTAAGCATATATTTATCAAAATTTTAAGACATGTACATGTACTAGTGGAAATTTTGATTATCCATTCTAGTCACCCTATTAAGATATTGATGATATCCCAGATTGAATTTTAGTATCTTATAAGATGGCTGTAAATTAGTTCCTTTCCAGATAGCAAGACATCCTAATTTGTCTTTGCCATTTATATTCTTAATAGTATTTGAATTTTCATCTTGGATAAATCATCATTATCTTAATTTAGTGATTAAAATATAAAATTTAATTTTTTTAATTGCAGAGGCAACTTTATTTTCACAAATAATACATGCATATAATGTATGCAATATATATCATTTAGTTTTGAAAATGTTACATTTAAAATCTTCAAAAAAAGAAATTTAAATGATTTTGAAATTATTTATAAATTAATTAACAACGAAGATTATAATATACTTTCTGAAGAGGTAAAGTCTTCAAAGAAAGGCTTGTAGTGCTGATTGTGTAAGATGTAATAATTATTTTTTAAAATATTTTACTATAGAATGATGCACTCATAATTTCAAATTTGAAATTTAATATATACACAATTTAATGAATAGTAAATTTAAAGGTTATTATTTTCACAATTTAGATAAGAGTTTTTCCATAATTTTATTATTGTTAAAATTATGAAAACACTTAAACTAGAGTATATAAAATTGACAGTTATGAATATAATTTTAATAAATATAATAAGTTAAACCTCTAAACTATATTTTTAACGTGATATAATACCAATTATATCTTATTACTTGAAAGCTATCAATAAAATGAAATTATTAAATATTATATTTTAAAATATAAAATATTTAATTTTATCTCTTAGTAAGTGGGAGATTATAATTTTTAAAGATCAAACGGAAGTTTGATTTATAAGGAATCCAAAATATTGTATCATAAGAAATATTTTGGCAACATAACTTTAATTGATCCCAATTAGTATTGGATGGAGGCAAAACTACACATGACTATAATCTTAATTAACATGTGCATTTACATAAGCCCAAATTATAAGATTTTCTCACACAAGTATAATATCACCTGTATCACATTTTTCTAATTGTAACTTCAATATTATCATATTATTCAGATTTTTCAGTCCTACTATGTTCCTCACACTAGATTTAGTATAAACTAGAATTCTAATTCTAGCTAATTAAGCATGATCCGATTATTAATTTACATCAGACTTAAGCTCGGTCTACCATAACATGTAATCAAGTTTAATCCTAGAAAGAATCAAGTATGTTCATATGTTAGTGTGTATGCTAGGGTTATAACCTATATAATAATATCACTTCTAAGATTACGCTTACATAAGCTGAAGAGATATTTAATGAAGGATTTTAGAATTATTAGGTTAATCAAAACCTCAATTTTATCAGTTCGATTGGCCAGGTAGGTGTAACTCAAATGAGAGATGTTTCTCTCTTGGCGTTCCTTAATTACAAAACTACGTTAAGTATAATTCCTTAGTTAAACATCAATTGTACAAAATTTTAAGAAAATGATTTACTCTTTAGTTTCCTAGTCCCATTGAGATCCTAAGAAATCAATATCTAGTGCAGTTGATATTTAGATTTAGAGAATGAATCTATCACTGTCAAAAAATCATTCCTACGCTGGTAAACCAGTATTCTATTTGGTTTGATATTAGGAGTGATCTAAGTTATCCATAATGTCAGAAATGCTAGATGTGTAATGTATTCAATAGTTTTGTCAGCATGAAAAGTTTATAATATAAATTTGAATTGATTAATTTTAAATTAGGGTATACAGAATAAATGTATAGGGGATCTTTCTTAGTTTCAATGTGTAGAGATAATATAGTTTAGTTAGATATATGCTAGAGTTAAATACAAGAGTAGCAGAATATTTTAAAAAGAACTTGAATTAATTATAGCATGTAATTTAAATACAAAATTAACATGTATATCTTATTATTCGAGTACTCGTATTTGATAGATAATCTCTAGTGTGTTGCAAGTAAATTAACGAATAACTTGAGATACATAGATCATACAAGTAAAGGTGATAAGAAGATATGATATACATTAATGCTTGCATTCAGTCGATCATTCATTTAAATTGTACAAACTTATATAGTATAAATATTATATAAAAGTTTCGTAATTATTTATCACATTTATGTTGCATGAGACTCCTTCTATAAAGCTAGATGATTGCATGATTGGAACTCGATAGTTAGGATGTATAAATCAAATATTTGACATTGGAGGCGTGGAATCAAAGATCTAAATGATGCTCAATTATTCTTGTTTTCTTATAGCAATTACAAATTATTTTATATTAATTTTCTGCTTGAAATGTAAGACATTATGGTTAATGTAGAGTCGGAAGCTCCAATTTCTTGATATATTTGGAATCTAAAAAAAATATTGTATAAGTCTACTTTATGAAGTGGAGTTATTAGGTTGTGGTTATTTTAAATTTTTCTTTGAAATATGTTGAGATTACATATTCTCCATGAATAGCTTCTATGAAGGTATTTATTTTGCAGGGTACATACTAGTCACTTTTTAAAACATTCATACTGTAAAATGATTAATAAAAATTTATTGTATTCATAAAATATTACACATTGCAGGATAGTTTTGCTACATTTTGATTTATGTATAAGTAGTTTATATGACAGAGGCTTATTTCATACTCAAATATTGAGCTTGTGTCTATATTTATTATGTGACAAATTCCTATTTCCACTACATGGAAAAGATTACAATACTATGAGATCTGATTTTGAATTTTTTGTTAAAATAATGATATATTTGGATAGCAAACTTACAAAGTTTTGAAATTCATCAAACATATATGTAATATCCCTAATTTAAAATACCATATTTTTATTTTTCTAAGTATTTATTTTATTTTACTGGTTATTTTATTATTATTGTTAACTTAATTTATAATTGTTATTATTATTAAGTATACAAATTATTTTGAGATGCTAAATGGTAATTTGACTTTATATATATTATTACCATTAATTCTTATCAATATTTTAATTACTTATTACTATTATTTCTTAGGTTGTTCTTATTATTTACTGTTATCATTAGTAGTAGTTATTACTATTATTATTTTATTATTATTATTACTATATATTATTATTATTGGTGTTAATATTATTATTGTTGTTATTGTCAATTATTATTGTTATTGATAAGTATTATTTTGTTTTAATAGTATTACTAAGTGTGATTATTATTATTTGTTAGTATTTTGTTAATGTTGTTATTATTATTTAGTTAACTATTATTAGTAACTATCATTATTAATTGATATTACTATTATCATTATCTTTGGGGTTATTAATTATTATAAGTTTTATTAATATTATTATTATTCATGCTAATCATGTTGTTAATGTTAATGATATTATTACTATGGTTGTAATTATTTATTATTAGTAGAAGTATTTTTTGTCTCCCTTGATTCCTGCCCATGACCATTATCAACCCGTATTTCCATTACCTTTTAATCCATTATCCTTATCCTTAGACCCAAACCTGTTAGCCCAATACTCAATCTAAACACATATACCCATCTAGACCCAAAATCTTAACAACCTAAATCCTTAATCCTAACAACTAACTCAAATCCTAAATCTCTAACTTAACCATAATCCTATCTCCTCCCCCTCTTCATCATGATAGCCAGACCACGCAACAACCCATGCCAATGGATGTACCCTCTTCATCATTTTCCGTGATGGCCAAACTCAACCCCATCTGCCCATCGACTGAGGCGCCAGCACCCCATCCAATCGAGCTTCACCCATGTTGGCTGAACCTCAATCTTCTTATTGTCGAGCTTCCTACGCACAGCCGAATTCATCCCTCATGGCTGTCACACCAACCCCCCTCCATGGTAGCCCAGGCTCCCCTCTGATCTGCGCCCATACCCACAGCGCATCTAGGCCGCCTCCTCCCTTCACAACCAGACACCCCCACCTCTTTTCCCATAAAATCAACCATCCCATGGCCACGGGAGCCCCACAAGACATCTTTCATGGAGCCATCTTTCATCTCTCCATGAGACATCTTCTATGGAGCCATCTTCCATCTCTCCGTGAGTCGACGACGATCACCGTCAGCGCGAGAACACTCACATCCTTCCCGGTGAGATCCGCGAGCCGTCGACATTCTCTGCGACTCCGCCATCATCTGTGCATCCCGTCGGAGCCTTCTCCTCCATGGTTGTCGACCCATGACAGTGAGTTCCTTCCTCCCACTCTCATTTCTCTCTCCTTGTATATACATTAATATGCATGCATGAATTATTATGGTAGGGTAGATATGTAAATATGTATAAAATTGCATGAAACATGTTAGTGTGTGAATGGATTTATTACAAGTGTTGTGTGTATGCGTGAGTGGGTATTTGCATGGTGTGTGTGTTTTAATTCATGTAATTGTGTGTGTGTATATATATGTATATATATGTGTGTATGTACGTATATGTGTGTATATATATGTGTGTGTGTGTGTGTGTTGTATGTGTGTGTGTATATAGTGTATGCATGGATATGTATAGGTATGTATATAAATGTATGCATGTATAACATATGCTTGAGTGTATGCATGAGTACGTGCTTGTGTATATATTAGTGTATTATTGGTGTTCGGTTACGTGTTGTAGCGGTTACGGACCTGTTCGTGCGATTCGGACTTGGTAACAAGAGATTCGGCTTGGTATTCGTTATGGATCCGACACACTAGAGATTCGAAGATCGATCCATATGATAATCTGGAGATCCGTACCAGTTCGTGAAATGAAGATCAGACGGCGATTCGGTTCCAAAACAACGTTATTTCATGTGAGTGTTTATTCTTATGTATTTTTTTATTTACTGTTGTCAATAGGTATTTATGTTTTACTTGTATCATTTCATATGACCACCTAATATATTATACTAGTATGATTACCAGTATCACTTCATGAAATATCAGTGAGCGTCCACTTTAATTATGTAATTGATCTGAGTATTTGTCAGCGTCATTTCATGTGTAGTTATTTACCACTATTGATTTAGGATTAGTTGAGTTATATCTTATACTGTGATTTTATTTGATCTACTGATCAGTTGGCCTAATTTACATTTGAGGATAGATGACATATTTTTATGTATAGTGCTTATTGACCATTGTTGGTGATATTCCGACCGAAACTCATTTGGATATTGACGACAAGTAGAGGTGACATTGCTATATCAATGGACTGACTTTCCTGATTTTTGGATTGATACAGACTTAGTTAGAGTTAGAGTGGACTTGAAATTTATATTCTTTTTATTAGATCTTTCTCAGTATTTAGATAGGATTGATGGTAGACAGATTTTGATTGTTCGAGTGAATATTTTGCCCTTAGTTTCAATGAATACTATGAGTTGATTTTGGATTATCGGTTGTAGGTATTTTCAAATCTATTCACTGACTATTAGTTTATCAGAGTATGGATGAGCTTGTCGATGCTGAGTATCACAGGTAGACAATTCTAGGTTGCGGTTGTTTGAGGATGTTACCCTCTTTTGGTTACGATTTCAGTATCTGTTGATTTAGTTTGACTTTGAGGAATTCAGTAGACATTTCTAGAGTTCATGTTGGTTGAGATTATTCCCTAATTTCTATATGATTTCAGTATCCGCTGACAAAGTTGATCTCGAAGATAATCAATAGACTGTTCTTCATCATCTTGATTGATTTAGTAGTTATTTAGTTATAGAGACCGATATATTGTGAGAGTGATTTCATTGATGTCGGTGATATATATATATATATATATATTCATAGTTTGACAGCAGTTATTGATTGACCTGACTTACTAGTGACTTAGAAGACTACGAGTATATCGACAGGAATGAGATAATTGATTGTTGATTCATTGAGGTGATGGTTTACCGTATCAGATGCCTTGAACATAGATTAATGTTCACGATGATTGTATTAAGACTATAAGTTAATGGATCAGTTACTATTGTACCTTAGTTCAGATGGATGAGATATTGATCAGTTCTAGATGAGGCTATCTATTAAGCAATATCTGAATTTGTTATTGTATTAATTCATGTTATTTAAAATTGCTGAGAAAATATTGTCAGACCGTAGCACAAGTATTGTTCCATTGTTCTACCATTTACACGGTAATATTGTCCACATGTTGTTACATTATTGATGTATCATCCCAGTAATTAAAGTAACATGGATATAAATTGTTCTAAATAATAATGTAAATAGACAACTAACACTGGGATTTAGAAATTGATGAAGAAGATAACGGCTGTATTTTGGGTGGACCTAGAATACAGGTTGCGCAACGGAGATACGGTTTCACTACAAGGTTCTGTGGGATGACTGACATCGTATTGTTTCATTATTATTATTATTGACTACCTAGCGACAGGACCTGGTTCAGCGTCAGGTGATTGGGTCATAGTTCCGGGAATGTACGGAACCCACCTAAAGCATAGACAATGAATCCAACCAATCAGTTTTAATAACTCAGAATCCTGATTGACATGTATAGTAGGCGTCATATAAGATGCGTCTATTACAAGTGACAATTAGTGTTCGCTAACATAATTAATAAATGATAAATTATTTATCGTATACTGTGACTGACTGTATCCACTTGATTTATAGACTGTGATAGACACCTGATCGTAGTACGTGACTCTAGAATGTTTTCATTATTGTTCATGTATATACATATATGTTTGATAGACACCCGATAGTACCATGACATGATTGGACATGTAGTTCTATTGCAGACTGCCCTTACTTCTATCTAATTATGTTTTGCATGTTATTCCAGTCTTATTTTAGTATATATTTTTCATCATATGTACACGCTGTTCTTGCACTTGTACTTTCTTTTTTATTTTTATACATTCATTAAGAATCCTGACTCCTTAGATTGGCACATCCAGGTCTATAGCTATTTATCGCTGATTAGGTATTTAGAGAGGATCACAGGCATCTCGAGGAGCCCAGAGTTCTCTAGTTTCAATATCTTTCTTGCTATTCTTTATTACTATTTTTTTCATGATTCTATACATTGGACTTATGCTTGTTCTATTCTCCTATTCATCTGTTTTCATGTGTGAACATTTATATGTGTATTGCAGTGTTTTCATATTATCATAGTGATTATATAGTTTGTTTATGTTACTTTAGGCTTAGCGTATATACGGGGTTTTTTTTCCTCACGTCATATGTCGTTGACTCTCATCGGACTCTGTTTTCACGTATGTTGGGAAGCGGGGCATGACAAAGTTTACTTGGTATCAGAGCCAAGTTTTTTACTTGCGATGTTGACTTGGACTTTTGACTTTCACAAGAAGATCTAACTCTTACCGGTAACTTGAAATAAGCTATCATTAAACTGCAATGCATATAATATTTACACTATGATAATCAGTCTATTGGAAATTAATCATTCTCCCTTTGTATATCCATCTTCTTGATCTGGATATCCTTAATTCCAACTCTTTTTCTAGGGTAATTTGGATTTTTTTTTAATTCTTATTCTTCTTCCCAATTTTATTTCGCTGATCTTTATCTCCCGACTTTGATTACTCCATGTTGAAGCTGGTATCAGAGATCAAAGAGCGCAGCGAAAGCATAGTGGACCCATGATGCGGTGAGAGTGATGTGAAAGCTTTATTTTTTCCTTTAACTTGAGTTTTATTATTCCTTGCTTTATCGAAATTTCAAGGACGAAATTTTTATAAGGTGGATAAAATGTAATATCCCTAGTTTAAGATACTGTATCTTTGTTTTTCTAGGCATTTATTTTTTACTGGTTATTTTATTATTATTTGTTAACTTAATTTATGATAATTATTATTATTAAGTATACAAATTATTTTGAGACGGTAAATGGTAATTTGGCTATATATATTATTATCATTAATTCTTATAAATATTTTTAATTACTTTTTACTATTATTTCTATTATTATTCTTATTATTTATTGCTATCATTAGTAGTAGTTATTTCATTATTATTATTAATATTCATTATTATTATTGGTGTTGTCAATTATTATTGTTATTGATAAGTATTATTATGAATTAATATTATTACGAAGTGTGATTATTATTATTTGTTAGTATTTTGTTAATGTTGTTATTATTATTTGATTAACTATTATTATAACTATTAATATTCATTGATATTACTATTATCATTATCTTTGGGTATTGATTATTATAAGTATTATAAATATTTTTATTATTCATGCTAATCATGTTGTTAATGTTAATGATATTATTATTATGATTTCTAATTATTTATTATTAGTAGTAGTATTCTTTCTTTCCCTTGATTCCTACCCATGACCAATATCAACTCATATTCCCATTACCCTTTAATCCATTATTGTTATCCTTAGACCTAAACCCGTTAGCCCAATACCCAATCTAAACCCATATACCCATTTAGACCCAAAATCCTAAAACCTAAATCCTTAATCCTAACAACTAACTCAAATCCTAAAATCTCTAACTTAACCATAATCCTATCTCCCCCCTCTTCATCATGATAGCCAGACCACGCAACAACCCACGCCAATGGCTGCACCGTCTTCTTCATTTTTCCGTGATGGTCAAACTCCACCCCATCTGCCCATTGACCGAGGCGCCAGCACCCCATCCAACTGAGCTTCACCCATGTGGCTGAATCTTAATCTTTTTGCTGTCGAGCTCCCCATGCATAGCCAGATCTAGCCCCCATGGCTGCCACACCAACGCCCCTCCACGATAGCGCAGGCTCCCCTCTGATCTGTGCCCACACACGCAGCACATCCAGGCTGCCTCCTCCCTTCACAACAGGACACCCCCACCTCTTTCCCTATGAGAAAACCATCCCATGGCCACGACAGACATAGGAGACATCTTCCATCTCTTCATGAGACATCTTCCACGGAGCATTCTATCATCTCTCTATGAGTCGATGATGATCGTCGTCGGCGAGGACGAGAACACTCACATCCTTCCTGGCGAAATCCGCAAGCCGTCGACATTCTCCGCAGCTCCGCCATCACCTGTGTATCCCGCTGAAGCCTTCTCCTCCATTGCTGCCGACCCATGACAGTGAGTTCCTTCCTTCCATTCTCATTTCTCTCTCCTTGTATATATATTAATATGTAAGCATGAATTATTATGGTAGGTAGATGTGTAAATATGTGTAAAATTGCATGAAACATGTTAGTGTGTGAATGGATTTATTACAAGTGATGTGTGTATGCGTGAGTGGGTATTGCATGATATATGTGTGTGTGTGTGTGTGTGTGTGTGTGTGTGTGTGTGTGTGTTTTAATTCGTGTAAATGTGTGTGTGTGAATGTGTGTGTGTATATATATAGTATATGTATGGATATGTATGGGTATGTATATAAATGTATGTATGTATAACATATGCTTGAGTGTATGCATAAGTACGTGTTTGTGTATGTACTAGTGTATTATAAGTATTTGGTTGCGTCATGCAGCGGTTACAGACCCGTTCGTGCAATTCGAACTCGGTAACAGGAGATTCGGATTGGTGTTCACTATGGACCCGACACACTGACTATTCGAAGACCGTTCCATGGGATAATTCAGAGATTCATACCGGTTCGTGTAGTGAAGACCAGATGGCGATTCAGTTCCAAAATCGCGCCATTTTATGTGAGTGTTTATTCTTATGTATTTTCTTATTTACCGTTGTTAATAGGAATTGATGTTTTACTTGTATCATTTAATGTGATCACCTGATATGTGATACTAGTATGAATACTAGTATCACTTCTTGAGATATCAGTGAGCGTTCACTTTAATTATGTAATTGATCTGAGCATTTATCAGCGCAATTTCATGTGTAGTTATTTACCATTATTGATTTAGGACTTATTGAGGTATACCTTATACTGTGACTTTATTTGATCTACTGATCAGTTGGCCCAATTCACATTTGAGGGCAGAGGACATATTTTTATGTATAATATTTTTTGACCATTGTTGATGATATTCCGACCAGAACTCTTTTGGATATTGAGGACAAGTAGAGGTGACATTGATATATCGATAGACTAACTTTCCTGATTTTTGGATTGGTACATATTTAGTTAGAGTTGGAGTGGACTTCAGATTTATATTCTTTTTATTAGATCTTGATCTGTATTTAGATGGGATTGATGGTAGATAGATTTTGATTGTTCGAGTGAATATTTTACCCTTAGTTTTGATGAATACGATGTGTTGATTTTGGATTATCGGTTGTAAATATTTTCAGATTTATTCACTAATTATTAGTTTATTATAGTATTGATGAGCTCGTTGGTGTTGAGTATCAGAGATAGACTATTCTAGGTTGAAGTTGTTTGAAGATGTTACCCTTTTTGGTTATGATTTCGGTATCTGTTGATCTAGTTTGACCTTGAGGAATTCAGTAGACATTTCTAGAGTTACATGTTGGTTGAGGTTGTTCCCTTATTTCTTTATGATTTCGGTATCCGCTAACTAAGTTGATCTCGAGGATAATTAGTAGATTGTTCTTCATCATCTTGATTGATATAGTAGTTATTCAGTTATATTATAGAGACTGATATATTGTGAGAGTGATTTCATTGATATCGATAATAGATATTCAGGGTTTGACAGCAGTTATTGATCGACCTAACTTACTTGTGAATTAGAAGACTATGAGTAGCTCGACAGGAACGAGATAACTGATCGTTGATTCATTGAGGTGATGGTTTACCGTAACAGATACCTCGACATGGATTGATACTTAATGTTCACGATGATTATATTGAGACTATAAGTTGATGGATCAGTCACTATTGTATCTTAGTGCAGATGGATAAGATATTGAATAGTTATAGATGAGACTATCTATTAAACAGTATCTAAATTTGTTATTGTATTAATTCATATTATTTAAACTTACTGAAAAAATATTGTCAGACCGTAACACATGTATTGTTCCATTGTTCTACCATTTATATGGTAATATTGTCTACATTGCTATTGTTACATCATTGACATTGTTACTGTCACTATATCATCCTAGTAATTGAAATAACATGGATATTGATTGTTCTAAATAATAATGTAAATAGACAACTTACACTATGATTGGGTAAATTGATGGAGGATACAACGTCTGTATATTGGGTGGACTTAGGATACAGGCTGTGCAGCCAAGATACAGTTTCACTGCAGGGTTCCGGGGGATGATTGACATCCAGTATTGTTCCATTGTTATTGTTATTGACTACATAGTGGTAAGACATAGTTCAGCGCCAGGTGATTGGGCCTATTAGTCCAAAGGCCTATCACTCCAGTTTTGATGATGATTAACTCATGTAGTTATAGTACTAATGATCTTATGTTTAATAAATTTCAGACATTAATCAAGATCTTAGTCCGATTTGGCTTCAACAAAAGATTTAAAGTCATGTTTTGAAGCTAGCATGTGTTGATTCAAGAGCTCGCATTTCAAGATCGCATCAAGTACTCAAAGAACAGTCTAGCTCATGGATCGAGTTTGGATCAAATCAGGATGGATAAGAAGATTTTCAAAAGAAGAGTCCTAGTGTTTGTAAGTTTTAAGATTTTTGTTTTAGATAAATGTAAAGGATAGATTAAGTTGTGGATTGCTCAAGCTCTTATACACACACAAAATTTATATATCGATTGATAACAAATAGTTTTAGTCCTTGAAAATTTGAGCCTCAAAGGGTACATCTTTCGATTTAAAGTTTTTTATTTATCAAAACTTATTTTGGAGATTATTGTTAAAAAATAAGTATATTTCGTCTATTATGTGTACTGGATCATATCCAGACACACTATGCTTCAAAGGCTTTAAATTTCTTGTTTTTGTACTTGTACAAGTTTTGAAAAAATCGATTTTTCATTTAGAAGTTTATTTTTGAAAAATACGGTTTTCGGTTTAAGCTTTAATTTTATACCTCAAAATAGTTCAAATTTTTGATCACATATATTTGTACTTCAAAGCATTTCAATGAATCTATTTTTATGGAATTTATGTGATTTAAATAGAATATTTAAGGGTTTTTACAAGTCAAAGTTCCAATCTTTAAAACCCTGATCTGGGCTGCTGGCGGTCGATCGATCGGTCGACCGAAGCAAAGATCGGTCGACTGACCGGTTAGCTTTGGTTGACCGACTGGTGGACTGACATGCACAGATGTGTACAGGTTTTAGCGGTCGACCGATTCAGAGAGCTTGCTCTCTCTATGTGACCCGGATCGACCGAGCAGTCGACAACCAGAGTGACTTGCTTTCTGGTTTTTACCACAGTTTACGAGCGATCAACCAATAGGGCAATGGCCTGGGTGCGGTCGACCGATTGGTCGACCGGCAACCCGAACAGTCTGAAATATGACCGGCGCCCGGTCGACCGACAGGTCAATCTAGCCGTAGCAGCTAGTTTTTGACAACATCTATAAAAGGAACTTTTGGGATAGTTTTTGTTAAGATTTTGAAGAAGTGTTTCTAGAGCTACTTTCTTATCTTTCACAGAAGTCAACAAGATTTTAGAGCTTCATTTCTATATCAAAAGAGAGTTTATCAAGAGTGTATTTCTTGTCTTTTTCAAAAGGATTTTTTATGTTTTCCACCTCCACATCTATCTTGTTTACTCATACAAGCTTGAGCTATCCATTGCTATATTCATCCTCTAGAATACTTGTTGTGAGAGTGTTTATTTGTGATCAAGAAGTAATCACAAAGTTTTCATCTTTATATTGAGGAGGAGTTGTAGAGGTTGCGACCTCGGCGAACTTGTGTGTTCGTGTTGTGAAGGGTTCTTGAGGGAGCTCATTGTAGAGGTGCAACCTTGACAAGTTAATGAGCTTGCGTGTGTTGTTCTTACAGGAACAAATGAGGGACTTGTGGGTCCAATAGTTCTTAATGGAGCTCATTGTAGGGGTTGCGGCACCGAGTGATCATGCGAGATCGTTTATAGTAGAAATCATTTATAGTGGTGAAGACGGGGATATAGAGTAAGTGACTAAATCTCGAAACAATTCTTCCGTGTTTGCGATTGCTCATATTTCTCTCACTTGTGTTTATATATCTTGCATGCTTTTATTGTTAACATTCTTATATGCTTGATATACTTGTGCTCAATTGAATATATGCTTGGGATTGTTTGCTCATACTATTATTCATGTTTATCTTGCCACCATTAAAAATTCATATTTTGTTAATGACAAGTATCTTGAGGCAAATGCAAAATCCATCCATACTTTAAAATCAACCTTTTAAATGATGATTATTTATCTAGGGCTTCTAATCGGCTTTTGTAGTTTGGAACACTTTCATCACTCTCGATGAACAAACACCACATGATAAGGAGAGTGACTCGGATGAAGAAAGTGATGCTTCCAACATGTGCTACATGGTCCAAGGAGATGACCCCTTGAGGTAAACTTCGATTCTGAGCTTGACAACAATGAAGAGATGCCTTATGATGATCTTGCATTGCTTTGGAAGATACTTCTTAAAAAATATGATTTGTTAAAGAAAGAAAAAGATTTAGTTTTTAAAAAAAAATAAAACTTTGTTGAAGAAAATGAATTTTTGAAAAAGAAGAATGCTTCCTTGTCTTCAAATTTGGATGTTATTTTTGAAGGAAACAATTCATTGAAAAACAGAAGTGATTCCATTTCAAAAGAAAAAGATTTTGTTTTAAAAGAAAAAAGGATTTGTCTATTTTTTAATAATCTTAAAAATGATTTTGATTCTCATTGTTGCCATTTCTCTCATGCTAATAATATAGCATCCTCTTTTGATAAATATGAGATTCATGTTTTGAGAGAGAATTGATTATTTGAGCTCAAATTTGAGCAATTGTGAATTTAACCATAGTAGATTGGAATCTATATTTCGCAAGAAACAAGTTCCACACATTCATGCACATACCCCATGGTATACACATGCCCACCATGATCACACCCATGCTCATATGTATGCTAGAGTGTACAAATGGACACATTGTGGCAGCAAAGGCTATCCTGCAAAATTTTATTTTGATAAAATTAAATATTTCAAATTTTATAAATAAAAATGTTTGGATTCCTATTGTTACTAACCCTCTTGGACCCAAAAAGTTATAGGTACCAAATTTCTCACCACTGGTTTTCTATATAGGTGTGGGCTCTCACAAGATGTGAGAGGATTGGTGTCATGATGGTGCATGCGATTGAGCTTGATGGACACATTATTTGATGCATCGCTATCAAAGAGTTTTGGTGGGAAGACCACCTCGTGTTTTGGAGAAATGAATTAGCTACATTAGTATTGGTAACAATTTCATACTCCACTTTTAAAATATTTTTAAATGCTTATATGCCTATATCATATGTTGATATACAAATCTTGTTAAAACTTGTGTTATACATGTACAATTCTTGAGATACACGTGTTCATCATGCTATACATGTTTTATTTCTTTTGTGTACTCATTTTATATTTGATTGTACATTGTATGTCCTAGTTTTGATGATTCTTGCAAAAGAATATGATATATCATGTTTTAGAAAAAAGATTTTCATATTAGTTTTGTTTTGAGCCTTATTGATTTATCTCAATGACTATGTCTATTACATGATTTTTGAGCACTCTATATATATTTTGTGTTTACTTATGATTTTATTTTCATGAAATTATGTATGTGCTTTTTAGATCTTGAGTGTCAATTTTTATGTAATTAGCATGTTTAATGAGATATATAATTTGGTTTCATGTTTTGAAGAATCTTTAACTAGTTTTCAAAACTATTTTAAACTGGTTATTTTTTATTCTCTTGGTAGTGTTTTCAATGTATAACTATGCTAATATTTTCAAATCTTATTTTTGAACTTCTACCCTATAAGGGCAGTTGTTTGGGGGACCATGTCTTGTATCTCTTATTGAAAATCCTTTAAAAATGTGCATGAAAGGGTGGATGTTATGAGTTATACATGATTCTAATGATATTTTATTTTTGTATATTCTTACGTGTTTTTCATATATGTCTGCATCATATTTCAAGCGGTATTTTCATTGATATACATACATATATATGATTGATTGTGCTAAGATTAACAATGTCTATATATGTTTTAAAGTACAAATTATTTTATGCTAAGCTTGATTTAATTTTTAAGGTTAATATATATTTTTAAAAGCTTTTGCATGTGTTTTGTTGTTATTTTAAAATAAAATAAAAAGATTTTGTTTAACTTAAAATGATTTCATGTTGATAAGATAATAATTATGTTTATCTACAAGTGATATCAACATTTATTTTGTCAACTACTATTTGATTTCAATTAGTTTTCAAATTTTATTTTGTTGATTACAAGTAGTTTCAAAATTTGTTTTAAGTAGTGTCAAAAATTTTAAAAAAAATTATTTGATATGTATTGCTTATATGTAATGGGAGCTTAACATCTCCTCTATATATAGATTCATGTTAAGTGTATTTTACAAATAGTAGAGTTTGATCTCTCTTTCTTATGTGATATACGTGTGTAGGGAGAGCTTAACATCTTGGTCTATATATTGTATATTATATTTATATAGGTTAGGTTTAGTCATCCCTTCTCCATGTAATGCATGTAGGTAAGGGGAGTTAACTTAACGTCTCTCCTCTTCATGAGTTTATATCGCATATACATTTATCTTGTTTGTTTTTCTTCACCCTTTTGTTGATGAGTTGACAAAAAGGGGGAGAAGAATTTAGAGTTTATAAATGCATGCTAGAATTTTGTTTGTTTTAGCATAGATGTTTGTTTATGTCCTTAATTGAATATCTTTATAATTCATTGCTATGCATGAGTTAAGGGGAAGCTTCTATGAACTATCTTTAATTCATGCATATATAACTCCATGAGTTTTGTCATCATAAAAAAGGGGGAGATTGTTAGCCCAAAAACCCATCACTCCAGTTTTGATGATGATTAACTAATGTGTTATACTACTAATAATCTTGTGTTTAATAAGTTTTCAATACTAATTAAGATCTTAGTCGGTGTTTAGCTTCAACAAAAGATTCGAAATCAAGTTTTGAAGCTAGCACGTGTTGATTCAAGAGCTCACACTTCAAGATCACATCAATTACTCAAAGAGGAGTCTAGCTCATGGATCGAGTTTGGATCAAGTAAAGATGGAGAAGAAGATTTCCAATAGAAGATTACAAGATTTGAGTCCTAGTGTTCGTAAGTTTTAAGATTTTTCTTTTAGATAAAATGTAAAGGATAGATTAAGTTATGGATTTCTTAAGCTCACACACACACACATAAAAAATTTATATATTGTTTTGCTAACAAATAGTTTTAGTTCATGAAAATTTAGTTTTGGTTTTGGTTTTTAGCTTCAAAGAATATATCTTTCGGTTTAAAGTTTTGTATTTATCAAACTTATTTTGGAGGTTTTTGTCAAAAATAAGTATATTTCATCTATTATGCATATTAGATCATATTCATACACACTATACTTCAAATATATTTAAATATCTTGTTTTTGTATTTGTACAAGTTTTGGACAAGTCAGATTTTCATTTAGAAGTTTATTTTTGAAAAATACGTTTTTCGGTTTAAGCTCTAATTTCTATACCTCGAAAATAGTTCAAATTATTTGTAATATGTATTGATTTTTGGTCACACATATTTGTACTTCAAAGTATTTCAATGAACCATTTTTGTGAAATTTAAGGGATTTAAGTAGAATTTTTAAGGGTTTTTACAAGTCAAATTTTCAATCTTTAAAACCCTGATCTGGGCTGCTGGCGGTTGACCGATCGGTCGACCGAAGCCGAGATCGGTCGATCGACTCATAGATGTGCACAGGCTTTAGTGGTCATCCGAACGGTCGACTAATCCAGAGAGCTTGCTCTCTGATGTGGCCCCGGTCGACCGAGCGGTCGACTGATCAGAGATACTTGCTCTCTACTTTTTGCCACGGTCAACTGAATGGTTAACCTATAGGGCAATGGCCTGGGAACGGTCGACCGGGCGATCGACTGGTAACCCCAACACTCTGAAATATGACCGTTAGCTCCGCACAAAAAGTGTATATTTTGAAATCAATATTTAAAGTGTGTGCGCTTTGGCTTCTTCGATACTTCCATTGTAGCATAGAGGCTAAACGGTTTTGCCTATAAATACTGGGATTTTCAGAGCGTACAATGGACGACCATGCAGAGATAGACTTTAGGCCAGTTTTTCCTTCTTTTAAGTGTAGGTTTTTATTTTTCTTTTTATGTAATTTTTAGTTTTATTTATGTAATTCAGAGGAGATCAGAGTTTCATAAAAGAACGAGAGTGAAGCTTGTACTGAGAGTGACACCGGTGTAAGTTGTTCTTCTTTTCTCTTATTGTTACAAGATTGAATGTATAGTTGCATTTGTAAGTTCTTCCTTGTTTTTTGTGTTCTTCTTCTTCCTTTCTATTTTTCTTCTTTTGGTACCAATTACTATCCAAGTGAGTCTTATAGCATCGAAAGAGCCTTGCCTTTGCGAGTGCCACCGATAGCTCATGACGATGGATTTTTAGTCTCATTCTGTATCACTTCATACTTGCATCATCTTGATGATATAATATGGAAGAGACGGGAATCAACTCTTATGGACTATGCGCTGATCGCCTCACTTCAAGGTAACATCATTGTCACAGATTCAAGGTAACTATTTGGCCAAAAGAAGTAAGTAATTTTTAGTTTCTTTTCTTTTAATTCTTTAGTTTAGAACACCACAATCCACCACTTCTTTTATCACTCTTTTTCAATTTCATTCGTACATATCACTTCTATTTTCTCCACCTTCTCTATCTACCACTTTCTTCCTAACTTCATTGTAATTTTTTTTCCTTTTCTTTTTAAGAACTAAAAGAAGATCTTTAACTATTCTTTGTAACCTAAAAGAGAACTTATTAAAAAAGCTTCCATTGCTAGTCCCTCCTTGTGGATCACGACTCGCAAAGCCACTTGCTATTGCGATAGCACCTTGCACTCTTTATTCTTAAATTCTGAAATTCTCTATTTTTGTGTGCAGGTTCTAACTCAATCAAAATTTTGGCGCCGTTGCCGGAGAGGGACGGTAAGTAATTCTTTTTAAACTTTACATTTTTGGTTAACCTTCTTCTTTGTTTTTGGTGTACAGATTTAACAACAAGGAATTTTGCTGCAGTGCACATATAAGTGGTTCTGGACTCTGCTCAAGAAAGTAGAGCCCAGAAGCCCTCAGTTTGGATACATTCCTGTGGCAATCTGAGTGAACTACTAACCTGTATTTTCTGCAGGTTGGCTGAATTGCATAGTTTAATATCTGTAGCATTTATTTTTTTGTTTGACTCACTATATATACATTTCTAACACAACAGTAAAAAGTTAATTGTAAATGCTAAAAATGATTTAGACTTTGTATTTAGGCACGTGTCTATTTCATTACATTTTCTATTTACTATTGAAGAGTGCTGGAGCCAGGTATGTGTGCATAGCATTTAGTATAAGGTTCATTCTTATATGAAATATTGCTTGAGTGTTACTTTTTTCTATATACTTGTACACTGCACTAAATTGATTTAAGGGCTTGTCCTATAAACAAGATAAGGTGGGGAAGTCATTACCCTCCCTTAGCCCACAAACAAACTCCTCACTCACTAACCCAAGCGTAGCTAAAACTGAGTAGACGTTGGCCCTAGGGATATCTCGGACTCAAATAGGAGACTGACCTAAGGGGGAAGTTGATTTGAATCTGACTCTTGTCAAATCGGTGACTAAGGTTGGGGATTGAGGAGCGAAACCCCGAAGGCTGGTGGTTTAGCTTAATTAGGCCCGTCCTTCTGCGCGGATACATCCCACCAATCTTGCCCCTACTTGGCCGATTAACTTATGGTCAGATTTGGCAATATACCCCCATGGACAGTCTAACCAGTTAGGAGTCGTCTAGGTCTAAGGTTTACCCTAACTTAAGTTAGATTTTTTTTCTTTTTATTTGTTTGCTTATTTGTTTATTTTTCTTTATTTGTGTTTGACATTTCTTGTGTGATATGACTTATAATAACAATTTTTCCAATTTTAATGGTAATCCATATTACACCCTAACCTCTTTTTTAGATATTACCAACCCGGCATATTATGACTTTAACCAACCTAGTGTGCCGGATTGGTCTTATCCGAATCAATATAACTCATGCCCCCAATCTTATAACCATAATTTTCAGAATAATTTTAACTCATCACAGAGTCAATGGGGATTCACCTCCCCCGAGTCCAACTTTCAACCAAGTTGTCCTCCTTATCCACCTTGTCCACAATATTTTCAAGATTCATACTCAATTCCACCAGTTCAAAATAGAAAACCATCAATCTTGAAAATGAGCATTCGTGAGTCCAAGCAACAATCACAAAATCTGACGGACTCACAATCTCATCACAAATTTCAAAACAACACTTCATCTTTTCAAGTCCAATCGCAACAAAACGATGAACCAATCAACTATGAAAAGATGCTTGAAGCTATGACTCAGGCTCAAATCGCTCGTAATCATGACATAGATATGATGGTCCAAACTCTCCGCTCTCACCGTTTGACCATTTCTGATGTCGCGAACCATTCTGTTAGAGCCGAAGAATCATGTTGTTTTGAAAAACAAGATTCCATTTCAGTACAACCATTTTAACTTGCCCAAACTCTAAGTTTTGAAAATGACATTGATAGTTTGGCAAGTTATCCCTTCTCTGAAATTGAACTTGAGAATGAATATGATCCTGAATCTCAACTTGGTGATTCAATTCTACTTCCTGATTCATTAATGACTCTGATGTCTTCACCTGATTTTAATCGTTTTCCTGAGTCAACATTGGATCCTGCACCAATTCATCATGAAATTGCAACAACTATCTTTTATGATCATCATATTGAACTTGACCAATTTCATACTTTTGAAAGTCCCATTGACAAATTGGCAAGTTTTCATTTTTATGAAATTGAATTCAATGAGAAATGTGACCTAGATTCTCAAATTTGTGATCCAGTTCAAATTCCTGAATCAATATTGACTCTGTTTTGTTACCCGACTTGACTAATATTTTAGAGTTAGTCTTGCTTCCCACACCTGTCATTCTTGAACTTGAATCACCAATATTAAGTCACATTCCATTGTGGGAAAATGAATGTAGACTTGAGTTTCAACTTCTTGATTTGGACCCACTTCCTAAACCAATCTCAACTCCTGAACCTTTACTTGACTTAAGTCACTTTCCTGAGTCGGTGTTAGTTCCTGTACTTTCTAAGTCCAAGTCAATCATTCCATCTTTTCACACTCCATTTTGGGACAAGGCGGTTAACAAAATTGACTCCGAAATTAATTATGAAATTTGAAAATTAGATGGGGTTAAATTTTTAATAAAAACATTCATATATACATCATTTTAGTGAGTTATATAATAGAGATTTCTGGTGGGTTCATCCGAACTCCACGAAAATTCGATTGGGCTGCATTTCGTGGACCAATCAGACCACTAGCAAAACCACCACCTTCTGGTAATATTTTTCTTCCCTTTCTTCTTTTTCATGCATCTATGCATTAATTCATACATTGAGGACAATGCATGAGATAGGTGTGGGGGAGGGTCTAACGTAACTTAGGTTTTTTTTCTTTTTATTTAAAAAAAGAAAAAAATTAACATTTTCTTTTAAAAACTTTTTGAAAATAGAAATAATATTTTGACATATTTTTTTAAGCAATTAAGTCAATTTTAAAAATAAGAAAATCAAAATTAGGATTTCTTATACTTGGTCAAAATAAGATTATTTGTTTGATTTTTAGGATTAGGAAGATAATTTGTTAAAGTAATTTAGTCTTAATCTTTACCTTAATGTAATATGCCCACTTCATATACTTACACACTTAGGATTCAAAAACAAAGATTCTTATGCCTTAAAAAATAAAAAAAAGAAAAAAAAAGAAAAAATATATCTATGAAAGATAAACAAATCTAATTATTAATTAGCTAGGTGCTTTGGCCTAAGCAAGCCTTGGTATTTATACGAAAGATGATTAGATAAGTTTGAGAAAATATATATATAAAAATCCTCTGATTAAGCTGGGGTATTTGTGCCTAATAAAGCATAATTTGTTGGCCCAAAGGCCTATCACCCTAGTTTTGATGATGATCAACTCATGTAGTTATAGTTACTAATGATCTTGTGTTTAATTAGTGACAGATTCATGATCAAGATCTTAGTAGGTGTGGAGCTTCAACAAAGGATTTAAAGACAAGTTGGAAGCTAGCACCGGTTGATTCACGAGCCTATGAATCAAGAACACATCTAGAGATGAGCTCGGTGGATTGCATTTGGACCAAGTCAAGAAGATGAGAAGCCTTCAAGGGAAGACTTCAAGAAGTTGAAGACTTGTGTCTAGGTATAGAATTTGTATTTTTGTTTTAGTAAAAATGTAAAGGATAGATAGTTGGTGGATTGCTCAAGTTATATCACACACACACACTCTTGATAGAACTCTTGATTTAATTGATTTCATAAAAGATTTCTTTTTAGAAAAGAATTTTTATTTAGAACAAAGATTTTTTTTGAGACAAAATATTTATCTTGGATTTTGGTATTTCAAGTTTGCATATCTTATAACCAAAACCATACTTAGTGCTTATTGTCAAAACTAGATATTACATCTTAATTGTGTAGTGGATCATATCCATACACACCATGCTTTTAAATGAACTCAAATATCTTGTTTTTGTATTTGATGAAGATTTAGAAAAACAAGTTTGGAAAAACATGTTTTGGAAAAATACATTTTGGTTATTGAGCTAATATTTCCAAGTTACAAAAATAGACCAAAACATCTATAACATGTCTTGATTTTGTGCAAGCATGTTTGTTCTTTCAAGTATATTGGTAAAACTATTTTTGTAGAATTTCTATGTATTTTTAGGATTTTATAAAAGATTTTTAAATCCTGTTTTCTGACCTGGAAACTGGCTGACAGGCCAAACCGGTCGACCGGTCCGGTCGACCGATGTGCACAGCCCTGTGCACGTTGTCAGCACAGTGGCCGGTCGACCCGGTCGGTCGACCGACCAAGAGAGCTTTGCTCTCTGGAAATATCAGTCGACCGGGTCGGTCGACCGACAGTTCATTCCAGGTTATCGGTCGACCGAGCCGGTCGACCGGTGGCTGTAACGGTCAGAAAAATGACCGTTGGCCGGTCGACCGGCGGTCGACCGACAGCACTGACAGGAGCCCAACGGCTCTATTTTCTGGCAGCCCTATAAAAGGGGTCTTGTCACTTGTTTTAGAGAAGTGATTTTGGAGATTTCTTGAGCTGTTTTTCTGATACTTTTAGAAGAGTTTTCTCCACAAAATAGAGTGCTAATACTTCCAATCAAAAGGGAGTTTTTATCAAGAGAGTGTTAAAGTGATTTCTTGTGTTTTCTACCAAAGCTTTCTTTCCTTGCTTTTCTCACACCACACTTGAGCTTTCCATTGCTAGATATTCCTATAGGTGTGTTGTAGTGAGAGTGCTCTTTAGGTGATCAAGTGTTGTGATCATCAAAGAGATTTTTCTTTGTACTTTGAGGAAGCGGGCAAGTGTGCTCGTTGTGGTTGGAGTTCGGTTGTGAACTCTTGGTGGTAGAGGTACGGCCTCGGCGAGTCGGTGGACTTGCGTGTGTACGGGACTTGGGAGTCCGAGGGTTTGTAGGTGTACGGCACCGAGGAGAGATCCGGTGGGATCTTGCATAGTGGAAACCCTTCGTGTGTCGAAGGCGGGGATGTAGAGCAAGTGTGCTCGAACCTCGAAACAAACCCTTTGTGTTTGCGATTGCTTACTCTTCCCTCTCTCTCTCTTTGTCTCTTTTATATCTTGCATTTACTTTCATTGTGTTCATCTTATATATGCATGATATACACCCTTGTGCTTAATTGATATATAATTGCGTGGGATTGTTGTTAACACTAGTATTCAACCAAGAGAGCCAACGCGGCACCTCAACCCATTCAAGGGGAATCTAGAGGAGCTTGTCCAGAGCCTCGCAAGGGGAATTCGGCAACACTCTTGAGTTATACATAAGTGTTTAATTAAAAGAAATTTTAATTTGGTCAACTTAGTTTTTAATTCCGCATTATTTGTTCATTAGTGACCATTAGATTAGCCATCACCTATTCACCCCCCCTCTAGGTGATCTTACAATTGGTATCAGAGCTAGTGCTCTTGATAAGGGTCTAACAACCTAAGAGTTAAAGATCCTACATTTGGGCTAATCACAATATTTGTTGTACACACACACCTCACCATGGACTTTATGTCACCACCCACCTTGACATCCTTAACATCCAAATTTGGAAGGTTAAGATGTCCTTGTTCCTCAAGGCCCTAGGCATTCATGTCTATCTTGCTACATTTAATGATTCATATATTAACAATAGCAAGTATATTGAGGGTAATGCAAAAGCCTTAAATGCTTTGAAGAGTACCCTAAATGATGATTACTTATTTAGGGTTGCTAATATTGATTCGGCTTTTGTAGCTTGGAACATCATCACCTCCCTTGGCGAAAAGGATCCATATTATGCCGGGAGCGATTCGGACGTTGGAAGCAACACCTCCAACACATGCTTTATGGTCCAAGGGGATGACCCCCTTGAGGTAACTTCCGAATCCGAGGATGATAATGTTATGTCATATGATGAGCTTAATACATTTTGCCAATTATTGCTTGAAAAATATGACATGAAAAAGAAAGAAATTAAAAATTTGAAAAAGGATATTGCTAGCATGCATGTAGAACATGATTCATGTAGAGATAACATTGCATTTTAGAAAAAATAACAAGATTTTGAAAAAGGAATTTGATTGCATGCTTAATGAAAATGATTCACTTAGAAATAAAGTCGCATGCTTAGAAAAAGAAAAAGAAGATTTGAAAAATGAGAATGTTTCCTTATTTTCTAAATTGAGTATTTTGTGTGAAGGAAACAATACCTTGAAAGAAAGATTGATTTGGTGGAAAAACAAAAGGAAAGTATTTTGCAAGAAAATAAGTCTTTGAAAAGAAAATTTGTTGAAAAGAAAAAGATAATGTTTGTAAAAAGAAAAAGAAAAATGATTCTTCATCTCATCATGCTTTTCATGCCACATCTAATGAGATTAAGAATTTGAAAAATAAGATGAATAATTTGAGCTCTAATTTGAGCACATGTGCATTTAACCATTCTAAGTTGGAATCCTTGTTTCAAAAGAAACAAGTTCCCCATGCTCATGCTCATACACATCATGCTCATGCTTATGTTGCACATCACGATCACAATCACACTCATAAGCATCATGATAGGGTGTACACTTGTACACATTGTGGTCGCAAAGGCCATTTAGCAAAATATTGTTTTGATAAGAAGCATAACTTATATTTTGCTATGTCTAAAGGATTTTGGGTTCCTTATAATAAAGCTAACCCCAAAGGACCCAAGAAAATATGGGTACCAAAATCCCCACCTTGTGTATTTGATGTAGGTGAGGAATCTCTCAAAACGTGAGAGATTTGGTGCCTTGATGGTGGGTGCATTTGAACTAAAATGACACATACTTGGAGCACCGCTATCAAGAAATTTTGGTGGGTCAACCACCATGCTAGGAGCTTTGAAGTTGGTAACAATTTCTAAACTCCTATTTCATTTATGTACATGCCTTTTAATTTCATGTATCATATAGCATGTTCATATTTTTTTTTTGGTGCTTCATGAGGCATTTACATGCTTAAATGTAGAATGTGTCAAAACTTGCATTTATACATATATGAATAGTGAACTACAATTGACTCATACATATTTGAACTTCATGCTCATTTGTATCCACTATATGCATGTGTATAGGCTAGTTTTGATGATTCGGTCATTTATACTTATTATGCCTATCTTTTTACTTCATGTATATGTGTGTTTAATTCAAATCTAATAATATACATGTATACCCGTGAGTCTCTAGCTTTCATGCAAATATTTGATAGACTCTTTTACAATTTTGGATATGTATGTGTATTGTTAGATTTGTATAATTCATACATATACCATGAAGATTGTAGTTTTTAATAAAAATGATTTTGTTTTGATAACAATGATTTCTATGTGATTTGAGCTTCAATGACAACTTTCATGAAAATACTATTTACATAACCTTTGAACACTCATCTTTTATTCAAAAATATATTTATGAGCTTTATGGACTATGAGTGCTTGGATTTTTATGTACTTAGTCTCATTCATGAAAAACATATGAATTGACATATTTGAAGGATCTTTAACTAGTTTTCAAAAACAATTTATACTAGTTATGTATTCTTCAAATAGTTTTTGAGATTGTCACATGATTCAATTTTTCTTAAAATTTAATGCTTCATGATTTGAATATTAGTTTATATGTTAGTTTTTGTCAACACTAGGATTTATACTTGAACATATCATGGGCCTCAAAAAGATCTATTAGTAAGTGTGCTTAAATGCTTATTTGAACCCTTGAAATGTACTTGTATTGCTTAGTTTGATGATTCATACATATTTAAACTTATGTTCACCTTTTGGGATTTGATTTATGATCATGTGCCTTTTATTTCATGTATATGTGTGTTTTGCCAAACCTTAAAATATACATGTATAACTCTTGAGCCTTTTGCCTTCAATGCAAATCCATTCATATAGACTCACTTGAGTTTAAGAGATATGTATGTATATTTCATGTATTATCAAAACATACATATATCTTGACATATAGATTTTGTTTTCAATGATTTAATAAAAAATGTGAGATGATTTTGATGTTTATGATTTTCTAAGGAATATTGTACCTTATTGCCATTTTCATGATGCCATGTTTCACATAACATTAGTACACTCACTTCTTTTGAAACTATTTGGACTTTATAGATTAGAGTGTTTTGAGTGTTTTGTGTTTCATTGCTATTTCATGAAAATCCTTAGATTTATTCCTTGATAGAAGGATTTCGTACTAGTTGTTAAACACTCTCATTTAACTAGTTCGAATTCTTCATGGGTTGTTAATGCTAAGCTTAATTCAAATCTTATTTTTCAAGCTTATGCATTAGATTTTAAAATGGTATCAATATTTTTTATTTGATATCAAAGAGAAAATTCAAAATTTGTTTTGATAAAATAGAATTAATGATTTTGTTTTGATGAGAAAAATTCAAAATTTTTGATTTGTATTGCCCCTCCTTGACTTCTTTATTTTTGACATAAAGGGGGAGAAAGTTTGTTGATTTGATTTTACTTTGAACCCTTTGTTGATGATTGACAAAAAGGGGGAGAAGTATTTGTGTTTTTATTTTGATATATATGCATGATTTCCTTGCTTAAGGGGGAGAAGTATTTGTCCTTCTTACTTAAGGGGAATTAAGATTTGTATTTATGCATATGTGTTTTGATTTATGCAAATAGGAGTAAAAAGATTTTGATTTATACTTGTTGCATCTCCATATTTGCATCCATATTCATGTGCTTCATGATCATATTTATTATTTATTTTGTATGCATGAGTTAAGGGGGAGCTTCTTTGAAGCTTTACTTTAATCCATGCATATATAACGTCATGAGTTTTGTCATCATCAAAAAGGGGAGATTGTTGGCCCAAAGGCCTATCACCCTAGTTTTGATGATGATCAACTCATGTAGTTATAGTTACTAATGATCTTGTGTTTAATTAGTGACAGATTCATGATCAAGATCTTAGTAGGTGTGGAGCTTCAACAAAGGATTTAAAGACAAGTTGGAAGCTAGCACCGGTTGATTCACGAGCCTATGAATCAAGAACACATCTAGAGATGAGCTCGGTGGATTGCATTTGGACCAAGTCAAGAAGATGAGAAGCCTTCAAGGGAAGACTTCAAGAAGTTGAAGACTTGTGTCTAGGTATAGAATTTGTATTTTTGTTTTAGTAAAAATGTAAAGGATAGATAGTTGGTGGATTGCTCAAGTTATATCACACACACACACTCTTGATAGAACTCTTGATTTAATTGATTTCATAAAAGATTTCTTTTTAGAAAAGAATTTTTATTTAGAACAAAGATTTTCTTAGAGACAAAATATTTATCTTGGATTTTGGTATTTCAAGTTTGCATATCTTATAACCAAAACCATACTTAGTGCTTATTGTCAAAAACTAGATATTACATCTTAATTGTGTAGTGGATCATATCCATACACACCATGCTTTTAAATGAACTCAAATATCTTGTTTTTGTATTTGATGAAGATTTAGAAAAACAAGTTTGGAAAAACATGTTTTGGAAAAATACATTTTGGTTATTGAGCTAATATTTCCAAGTTACAAAAATAGACCAAAACATCTATAACATGTCTTGATTTTGTGCAAGCATGTTTGTTCTTTCAAGTATATTGGTAAAACTATTTTTGTAGAATTTCTATGTATTTTTAGGATTTTATAAAAGATTTTTAAATCCTGTTTTCTGACCTGGAAACTGGCTGACAGGCCAAACCGGTCGACCGGTCCGGTCGACCGATGTGCACAGCCCTGTGCACGTTGTCAGCACAGTGGCCGGTCGACCGGGTCGGTCGACCGACCAAGAGAGCTTTGCTCTCTGGAAATATCAGTCGACCGGGTCGGTCGACCGACAGTTCATTCCAGGTTATCGGTCGACCGAGCGGGTCGACCGGTGGCTGTAACGGTCAGAAAAATGACCGTTGGCCGGTCGACCGGCGGTCGACCGACAGCACTGACAGGAGCCCAACGGCTCTATTTTCTGGCAGCCCTATAAAAGGGGTCTTGTCACTTGTTTTAGAGAAGTGATTTTGGAGATTTCTTGAGCTGTTTTTCTGATACTTTTAGAAGAGTTTTCTCCACAAAATAGAGTGCTAATACTTCCAATCAAAAGGGAGTTTTTATCAAGAGAGTGTTAAAGTGATTTCTTGTGTTTTCTACCAAAGCTTTCTTTCCTTGCTTTTCTCACACCACACTTGAGCTTTCCATTGTTAGATATTCCTATAGGTGTGTTGTAGTGAGAGTGCTCTTTAGGTGATCAAGTGTTGTGATCATCAAAGAGATTTTTCTTTGTACTTTGAGGAAGCGGGCAAGTGTGCTCGTTGTGGTTGGAGTTCGGTTGTGAACTCTTGGTGGTAGAGGTACGGCCTCGGCGAGTCGGTGGACTTGCGTGTGTACGGGACTTGGGAGTCCGAGGGTTTGTAGGTGTACGGCACCGAGGAGAGATCCGGTGGGATCTTGCATAGTGGAAACCCTTCGTGTGTCGAAGGCGGGGATGTAGAGCAAGTGTGCTCGAACCTCGAAACAAACCCTTTGTGTTTGCGATTGCTTACTCTTCCCTCTCTCTCTCTTTGTCTCTTTTATATCTTGCATTTACTTTCATTGTGTTCATCTTATATATGCATGATATACACCCTTGTGCTTAATTGATATATAATTGCGTGGGATTGTTGTTAACACTAGTATTCAACCAAGAGAGCCAACGCGGCACCTCAACCCATTCAAGGGGAATCTAGAGGAGCTTGTCCAGAGCCTCGCAAGGGGAATTCGGCAACACTCTTGAGTTATACATAAGTGTTTAATTAAAAGAAATTTTAATTTGGTCAACTTAGTTTTAATTCCGCATTATTTGTTCATTAGTGACCATTAGATTAGCCATCACCTATTCACCCCCCCTCTAGGTGATCTTACAGTATTCACGCCTAAAAGTGATTTATATAATAAAATCCTTAGTTTTGAGCCTTATTTGCTTGAGTCCTTAAGTCCTTGGGGTGTTTTCTAACCCGATGCCCTAAGACCGTTTGGTTTGGGAGTCACCGATTAGAGGCTCGTTACATGTGCAGATTAGAAAGCCTAATAGAATTAAGGAATAATACAAAAAATTTAAAAATAAATAAATAAATAAGGCATAAGCGTTAGAGTTAAAGAACCCTTAGTCAAAATTTCATGGTCACAAAGGTGCATATGACTTAGGGTAAAATAATAGACTAGATGAGAAGTACAATTTTACTCCTTACTTTGATTGATAACAAATTTTTGAATAGAAACTAAGTTTAGGAATGAAAAATTCTGTTTTCCTATAACTTATAGATTACTTAGATCTTATAATAATATTTCAAATATTTTTCTTTCAAAATATGTTTTCAAAATACTAACATTTTTCTCTTTCTTTACGGATTTTGTGGGTGTAATCCACTGAAAACCCTCGCGAGACAAAACTCGTCCTCCAGGGGAAACCTAGAGGTTTAACGGCTTGTTGTACATGCTCAGTGTAATCGCATGACCTGCGAAAGTGGTCTAAATAATTTTTTTGTTTAGTTGTTTTGCTCGAGGATGAGTAAAAGATAGGTATGGGAGTGTGATCGGTCGCTAATATTGCACATTCATTATCATATTCTCATAATTATTATAGAATAAACTCTACTTTTTCATAATTATTATTTAATTTATTTGCAGGCCCATTACTAAAGGAGAGGGAAGAGAAACGAGCCCAAAAGTCCATCAACATTTGATTTAAATTAGAATTATCCGAAGTTAGTAAATCAGGGCAGATCAGGTCGGTTCAGAATGGTTGAAAATCAGTTAAAAACTTATCTCTTTAAATCAATCGGTTAAGCCCAAGATCAAACGCCGTTTCGTCAAATCCAGGAGCTGAAACGAGAAATCCAGCTGAAGATAAAGTCAGATCGCGAAACCAGGAGGCACCATCCCCAGGGTGTGGCACCTGGCCACACCCAGGCCGCGAAAACGCGGCCAAAGTTGCGTTTTCACGGCTTTGTTACAACTGTTGGGGGGGCATTTGCTCCCCCTATCTTTCTACACCCCTCCCCGTTGGATTTTGCCTATAACACTGGGATTTTCAGAGCATACAAGGTACGACCATGCAGAGATAGACTTTAGGCTAGTTTTCCTTCTTTTTAGTATAGATTTTTTTTTTCTTTTTATGTAATTTTCAGTTTTATTTATGTAATTTAGAGGAGATCAGAGTTTCATAGGAGAACGAGAGTGAAGCTTGTACTAAGAGTGACACCGGTCTAAGTTGTTTTTCGTTTCTCTTATTGTTACAAGATTGAATGTATAGTTGCATTTGTAAGTTCTTTGTTTCTTGTGTTCTTCTTCTTCCTTTCTACTTTTCTTTTTTTGGTACCATTTACTATCCAAATGAGTCTTATAGCATCAAAAGAGCCTTGTCTTTGCGAGTGCCACCGATAGCTCATGATGATGGATTTTAGTCTCATTCTGTATCACTTCATACTTGCATTGTCTTGATGATATAATATGGAAGAGATGGGAATCAACTCTTATGGACTATGCGCTGATCGCCTCACTTCAAGGTAACATCATTGTCACAGATTTAAGGTAAGTATTTGGCCAAAAGAAGTAAGTAATTTTTGCTTTTTTTTTGTTTAATTCTTTAGTTTAGAACACCATAATCCACTACTTCATTTATCACTCTTTTTCAATTTCATTTGTACATATCACTTCTATTTCTCCACCTTCTCTATCTACCACTTTCTTCCTAACTTTATTGTAATTTATTTTCCTTTTCTTTTTAAGAACTAAAAGAAGATCTTTAACCATTCTTTGTAACCTAAAGAGAACTTACTAAAAAAGCTTCCATCGCTACTCCCTCCTTGTGGATCACGACCCACATAACCACTTGCTATTGCGGTAGAATTGAGCACCTTGCACTCTTTATTTTTAAGTTCTGAAATTCTACATTTTTGTGTGCAGGTTCTAACTCAATCAACGGGAGGTGATAGAAGCTTACATGGTATGTTCATGTGTATGTTGAAAGTTCTTCAATGTTATAAAGAATGAAAAGAAAAGAAAATAAAGAATGAAAAAAGAAGTACGGTGAAAACAAAGAAGTGAGAAACATAAAAGAATGGTATTTGTGATTTTGTTTGTATATCTAAAACAAAGTAAAAAGAGAAAGAAAATCTATGGCTACTAACTACTAATGACTCCACTAACATGCTAACCTCTTAGTGAGAGTTGCCTCACATGTATCCTTAGCCATCACTAATCCTTGGTTCAAGAGCGTTTCAAAGCATAACTCATAAAATAACTCATCACATCCAAACTCAACAAACAAGTGCAAGTTACACTTAAACCATCTAAGCTAAACAAGCAAGCATGGAATAAAGTAATGTTAGCTTGTTAAAGAGTTAGGATGTTAAAGTGTTAGAATCCATCATCATGCCATCAATGGCTCTTGCAAGAGTAAGACCAAGTAGAGGCTCTTAGATTCATGTGGATTATCAAGTAAGAAATTAGCAAGTTAGTGATTAGTAGTTAGTTACCATGATAGAAAATTAGCTAAACATGTAAAAGGAGTTAAGAGAAGAAAACAAGGAGAGGTAAAGAGAGAACCTTTCATAAATTATCACCTTCTATTACAAGCACTCTTACAGTCCAACCATGTACCACTCTCTCGCCTATTACAAGATCTATAAGAAATGAAAAATAAAAGGAGGAAAAAGAAGAACAATTAAGCTAAACTAGCCTAAACTACAACATGGAGAAGAAAACTACGCTAACTCTCTGGATTCTCCTTTTGAAGAACCCAAGGGGGTATTTAAAAGCATCAGGAGAAAGGGGGCCAGGGGGACAAACCCTGGCCCAAAGCACTGGCGTGGCCGCGCCAGTACGGCCGTGGGAACACGGCCAAAGCCGCATTTTCGTGGCTGTATCAGAATAGCGCGCGCAGCGCCGCTTGTTGTGCGCTGTTGCTTCAGTCCCTTATCAGTTGTACCTTTTGCATTTCAGATTTGAGCACCCAGGTCTGACAGAATCACCCTCTGAGGTCAATGGCTATCTTGTAGGCCTTTAATTATCCATTAAATGGTTATTTTGGGTCTTCTTCTTCATTCCACACTATGAACCTAGGATCACACAAGCAAATCATTATTAGCAATATTTTATATAAGATAAATGTAAAGATGTGGTAAAAATTATGCAATATTAGAGACTAATCACACCCCACACTTATCTTTTGCTCGTCTCGAGCAAAACAAAAAAAATAAGAAATTATTACACTACCTTCGCAGGTGACGCGATTGCACTGAGCATGTGCAACAAGCCGTTAAACCTCTAGATTTCCCCTAGAGGAGGAGTTTTGTCTCCACAGAGTTTTCAGCGGATTACACCTACAAAATATATAAAGAAAGAAATCAAATGTTAGTATTTTAAAAACGCATTTTGAAATAGAGAAAAGTGTTAAAATATTTTTGCAAAAATTTAAGTGATCCAAGGTTATAGGTTAACAAAAAATTATTCATCCTTAAATTAAATCGAAATGCAAAATCTTGTTATAAATTAAAGTAAGAATTTAAAATTGAATTGATTCTTTGATCTTTCATAAAACTCTTAGAAAACTATGCACTTTGTGAACTGTGAAGATTTTGGGGATATTGACTCAAACTTTCATGTCATTGATTTGTGTATATTTATTTTTTTTCTTTTTTTCCTCCCTTAGTTTTCTTAGGCTTTCTTATTTACACGGGTAGTGAACCTTTAGGCGGTGACTCCCAAACCAGATAGTTTTAGGGTACCAGATGAGAAAACAGCTCTCGGACTTAAGGACTCGAGTAAACAAGGCCACAAAACTGAAGAGGATTATTTTGTTTTTGTCCACAGTTTTAAGCGTGAATAATCATGCGTCCTGAGACATAATTACCCAACTTCAATAAGTGGTTTTATCATCATTTTTTATATATTTTTTATGGCATTTTTTTAATGGCATTTTTAGTTTTTGTTTCAATTCTAAAAAATTGTGTAAGTGTGAAGTGCATATATCTAAGGCAAAAAATTCAAGATCAAATTATCTTTCCAATCTTAATTTCTTATCCTAAAATTAAACAAGATCTATTATTTTGACTTGTTTAAAAATTCATAATTTTAGGTCTTCCTAATTCCTAAGATAATCTTAATTTTCTTAAAATAAATCAAAACTATTTTTCATATTTAAAAAAATTTTGTAAAAAGAAAGAAAAGAGTTTTTATACAAAAGAAAATTTTAAAAAGTTTCTAAAATGAAGTGTAAAAGAAAGAAAATATAAAAATAACCATGTTAGTAAATTCTCTCTCGCACTTATCTCATGCATTATCCTCAATGCATCGTGAATGTGTATATATATGAAACAAATGAATAAGGAAGGAAAATTACATCATGGTGGTGGCTCCGGTAGTGGTCTAATTGGTCCACGAAATGCGGCCAAATTTAAAAAATGTGGATCTTGCAAGAAGCTACCAGTGACCTCTCTAATACGACCCAGTAAAATGTTGGAAAACTGTATGATCTTATTGAAAAATTATCCCCATCTAATTTTCAATTTTCAAAAATAATTATTGAGTCATTTTCTTCAACATCCTTGTCCAACAATGAAGAGTGATTTTGGGAGATGATTGATTTGGACTCAAATGGAATAGGAACAAAAACCATTACCGACTCGAGAATTTGACTCAAATCAAGTTGAGATTCAAAAGGGGGAGTCGAAAAAACCGTGCACAAAAAGTATATGTTTTGAAATCAATATTTAAAGTGTGTGTGCTTTGGCTTCCTCGATACTTCCATTGTAGCATAGAGGCTAAAAGGGTCGAATCCACAGGGACAGGAGGTGATAGAAGCTTACATGGTATGTTCACGTGTATGTTAAAAGTTCTTCAATGTTATAAAGAATGTAAAGAAAAGAAAACAAAGAATTAAAAGAGAAGTACTGTGAAAACAAAGAAGTGAGAAATATAGAAGAATGGTATTTGTGATTTTGTTTGTATATCTAAAACAAAGTAAAAAAGAGAAAGAAAACCCATGGCTACTAACTACTAATGGCTCTACTAACATGCTAATCTCTTAGTAATAATTGCCTCACATGTATCCTTAGCCATCACTAGTCCTTGATTCAAGAGCATTTCAAAGCATGACCCATAAGATAACTCATCACATCCAAACTCAACAAACAAGTGCAAGCAATACTTAAACCATCAAAGCTAAACAAGAGCAAGTATGGAATAAAGTAATGTTAGCTTGTTAGAGAGTTAGGATGTTAGAGTGCTAGAATCCATCATCATGAGCCATCAATGGCTCTTGCAAGAGCACAACCAAGTAGAGACTATTGGATTAATGTGGATTATCAAGTAAGAAGTTAGCAAGTTAGTGGTAAGCGGTTACTTGCCATGAGAGAAAATTAGCTAAACATATAAAAAGAGTTAAAGAGAAGAAAACAAGGAGAGATAAAGAGAGAACCTTTCATAAATTGTCACGTTCTATTACAAGCACTCTTGCTGTCCTATCATGTACCACTCTCTCTCCTATTACAAGATCTACAACAAATGAAAAATACAAAGGAGGAAGAAGACGAATAACTAACTTAAACTACCCTAAACTACAACATAGAGAAGAAACTACCATAATTCTCTGGATATCTCCTTCTGAAGAACCCTAAGGGGGTATTTATAGGCATCAGGAGAAAGGGGGTCAGGGGGACAAACCTGGCCCAAAGCACTGGCGCGGCCGCGCCAGTACGGCCGCGAGAACGCGACCAAAGCCGTGTTTCCGTGGCTGTACCAGAGCAGCGCGCGGAGTGGCGCTTGCTATGCGTTGTCGCTTTGGTCCCCTGTCAGTTGTACCTTCTGGATTTCGAATTTGAGCACCCAGGTCTGACAGAATCCCCTCTAAGATCAAGAGCTATATTGTATGCCTTTAATCATCCATTAAATGGTGATTTTGGGTCTTCTTCTTCATTCCACACCATGGACCTAGAATCACACAATCAAACCATTTTTAGCAATATTTTATATAAAATAAATGTGAAGATGTGGTAAAAATTATGCAATATTGGAGACTAATCAGCCCCAACCACTAGTTTTTGACAGCCTCTATAAAAGGGACTTTTGGGCCAGTTTTTGTTAAGATCTTGAAGAAGTATTTTCTAGAGCTATTTTTCTTATCTTCCACAAAAATGTTTCAACAAGATTTAAAAGCTTCATTCCTATAAGACAGTTCATCAAGAGCGTATCTCTTGTCTTTTTCAAAAGGATTTCTTGTGTTTTTCACCTCCATATCTATCTTGTTTTCTCATAGAAGCTTGAGCTATCCAAAAGTCGAATCAGTATTAGAAACTCTTGATAAATATCATCATTTAGGATTGACTTTAATGCATGGATGACTTTTGCATTAGCCTCAAGATACTTGCCATTAACACAATATGAATCTTTAATGGTAGCAAAATAAACATGAATACCTAGGACTTTGAGGTACATTGACATCTTAACTTTTCAAGTTTCAAAGTTAAGAATATTAAACATGGGAGATGCAATAAAATCCATGAGTGTGTATGCAAATATTGTAATTAGCAAAATTGGGAGCTTTAACTCTAGGTTGTAAGACCCAAATTAAGAGCAACAAGCTCTGATACCACCTGTAGGTCACCTAGGGGGAAGAATAAGTGACAAGCTAATCTGATGCCAAATAATGTGAAATTAAAACTAATTATGCAAACTAAAACTATTTTGCTAACACACAATGTATAACTAAAGTGTGAAGCTAAATTTCCAGTGAATGGCTCTGGACTTCTCCTCAAGATTCCTCTAGATTAAGTGTTGAGGTGCAATGATAGCTCTCTTGGTTAAATACAAGTGTGAGCACACTACAATCCCAAGCATATAAATCTATTAAGCACAAGCAATATCAAGCATGCAATAGATGAACACAATTATAATAAGAATGCAAGATATAAATACAAGTGAGAGAGAGATAAGCAATCACAAACATGGAAGATTTGTTTCGAGGTTCGAGTCACTTGCTCTACGTCCCCGCCTTCACCACTATGAAGGATCTCCACTATAATCGAACCCGCAAGATCACTCGGTGCCGCAACACTTACAACAAGCTCCCTCAAGAACTCTTGGACCAGCAAGTCCCTCACTTGTTTCCGCAAAACAACAGACGAGAACCCGTAAGCTTGCCGAGGTCGCAACCTCTACAACTCCTTAAAGTACAAGGTGGTGGAACACTTGTAATCACTTCTCTTGATCACAAAAATAAACTCTCTCAAAACAAGAATCCTAGAGGATAGATATGGTTATAGAAAGGTTAAACTTGTATGAGAAAACAAGATAGATGTGGAGGTGTAAAACTCAAGAAATTCTTTTGAAAACACAAGAGAAAACACTCTTGATAATTCTCTATTTGATATAGAAATGAAGCTCTAAAACTTGTTAAGAAACTCTGAGAAAGAACTCTTGAGATTACTTGAAAAAAAATCTTGCATAAAATCTGGCCCAAAGTCTCTTTTTATAGGTAGTCCAAAAACTAGCCATTATGGCACAGATTGACCGGCCGGTTGACCGGCCAACGGTCATAAAACCGTTGGGGTTGCCAGTCAACCGCACCCAGGGCAAAGGCCTACTAGTTGACTGCTCGGTCGACTGGGACTACCTGAGAGTTGTGTAGTGCCAAACGGTCGACCGATCAGTCGACCGCTCCTTAATAGGGTCGGCCGGTCAGTCAACCGATCAAAGGGCACTTGGGCTTGTGCACGTTGGTTGACCGCTCGGACGATTGAGCGAGGCTTCGGTCAACCGTTCAATCAGCTGACGGCAACCCAAGCCCAATCTTTAAGGGTTTAAAAATCTAACTTTGAAATACAAATATGTGTGATAAAAAATCAACACATATTACAAACAATTTGAACTGTTTTTAAGGTATAGAAATTTAAGCTTAAACCAAAACCGTATTTTCTAAAAACCAACTTTAAATGAAAAATTTATTTTTTTCAAAACTTATACAAAACAAAAATAAGATATTTAAACACATGTGAAGCATAATGTGTATGGATAGAATCCAATACACATAGTAGATGAAATATTCTTATTTTTGACAATAAGCTCTAAATTAGTTTTGATAAATACAAAACTAAAACACATGAATTAAACTCATCAAAATAAGTTTCTAAATAATATGAAGCAACAATGTGTATGGATGAAATCCAAGACACATATAAATCATGTAAACTTGTTTTGATAAAATCTATTCATGAAACCAAAATACGTAATCTTTTGAAATTCAAAACTAAAACTATATTTCTAAAACAAAACTTAAATCATAAAAGATATGAAATATTTTGTGTGTATGTGTATATGAACTTGAGCAATCCATAACTAATTTGTCCTTTACAGTTTGTTAAAAACAAAAAATCTTAAAACTTACAAATTAAGACTCAAGTCTTCTCTTAATCTTCTTCTCCATCTTGAATTGATCCAAACTTGATCAATGAGTTAGACTCCTCTTTGAGTACTTGATGTGATCTTGAAGCTCGAGTTCTTGAATCAACATGTGCTTGCTTCCAAACTTGACTTCGAATCTTTTATTGAAGCTAAACACCGACTAAGATCTTGATTGAATATCTAAAACTTAATAAACACAAAATCATTAGTACTATAATTACATGAGTTAATCATCATCAGAACTAGAGTGATGGACTTTTAGCCCAACAATCTCCCCCTTTTTAATGATGACAAAACTCATGGAGTTATATATGCATGAATTAAAGATAAGCTTCATAGAAGCTCCCCCTCAATTCATGCATAGAAAATAAACAAGTAGATATTCAATAAAAGCACATAAACTAAATAAACATATATGCATAAAAAAATTTAACATGCACATTTAAACTCTAAATTCTTCTCCCCCTTTTTGTCTATTCATCAGTAAAGGGTAAAGAAGACAAAAAAATATATGCGATATACATTCATGAAGAGGAAAGACGTTAAGTTAACTCCTCCTGCATACATGCATTATATGGAGAAGGAATGACTAGACCCTAACTCACATAAGTATAATATACAATGTATAGACGGAGATGTTAAGCTCCCTTACACACGTGTAACATATAAAAAAAATGGTCAAACTCTTCTTTATATAAAATACACTCAACATGAATCTATACATCGAGGAGATGTTAAGCTCCCTTGCATATAAGCAATGCATGTCAAAATAAATTTTAAAAATCACTTAAAAAATTTTTGATACCATTTAAAATAATTAGAACAAAAACAACAAATTTTAATACTATTTATAATCAACAAAACATATTTTGATAAATCAATGAAATCATTTTAAGTCAAAGAATTTTTATTCCTTTTTCAGATGATGTATAAGCTTGTAGAAGATACCAATTATCATTTAGAATTAAGTTAAGCTTAGCATAAAACAATTTGTACTATAAAGAATATGGAAAAACATTTTAATATAGCATAAGAAATTATATATATGTATGTATGATCAATTTAAATATCAATTGAAATATGATGCATACATATATAGAAAACAAGTATGAGTATACAAAAATCAATTTTCTTGATAAGTATGTGTAAAACTCATAACTATCCACCCTTATCATGCACATGTTTAAAATAATTTTTATTAAAGAGCATATAAGCTATGGTCACCCAACCAACCACCCTTTGAAGGTAAAAGTTTTCAAAAATAAGATTTGAAAATAATTGTAGCATATTTTGAAAACACTACTATTTGAAGAATACGAAACTAATTTTATGATAATTTTGAAAGCTAGTACGAAATTCTTTAAGTAAGGAATAAAAATAAATATATATCCCATGAAAATTTGCTAAATACATAATAATTTGACACTCAAAGAGGTATGAAGCACATTAATTCTCATGAATCTAAAATCATAAGTAAACACAACATATAGATTGTACAAAGATTATATAAGAAACATATATATGGAGATAAAGCAATGAAGCTCAAATCAAAATAACAGAAATTCTTTTTTCATAGACATAAAATCATCAAACACGAGAAATTCTATTTTTATAAAAAACTAAACAAACTTTACGGCATATGTGTGTTTTGTCAAAACTAAAGCATATGTATTATCCAAACATGAATTGAGTCCATAAATGAGTATATAGCATATAAAGCAAGTGACTCTAGGATGGAACATGTATATCATATAGTTTTAAAATTTTTTACATATACATGAAGCTTAACATGTACAGAATGGGGAATACAAGTGTAAATACAAGAATCATCAAAATTATATTATACAAATACATGTAATAAGTACACATGAGAAATAAAGCACTCAAACATAATAATCAAGTGTAGCTCACTATTTGTACAAGTATAAACACAAGTTTTAATGAAAGTTACATTTAAACATATAATCAAAATATGAAGCACAAAACACCAAAACATGATTGAAAAACAAATATAATCATTAGTGTAATGTAAGTGTTATTAGAACTAAGATATACATAATAGCTAAACTAAAGTATGAAGACAAAAATATGGATCCATATAAAAATGGGTGTATCTCAAATATTATGTATATCACATGTCTAATAAACATTACATTTATCCATAATGAATCATAAAACAACATATGCTAGAATCATTAATAAAAGCATATAAGCATACAAACATAAACACAAAACAAGGAAGATAGAGATAATTACCAATACCTTTAGGGCTAGTCTCTTTTTCTCCAAAACATAGTGATCCTCCCACCGAATCTCTTTGATAGCGATGCATCCAAGATATGTCCGTCAAATACCAATTGCATCTACCACCAAGGCACCAATCCTCTCACGTTTTGTGAGAGTCCACACCTACATCAAAAATAAGAGGTGGATATTTTAGTACCCATATTTTTTTAGGTCCATGGGGGTTAGAAACAATTGAAACCCAATATTTTCATTTGCAAAATTAAAAGAATATAATCTATCAAAACAAAATTGGCAAGATGGCTGATGCGGCCACAATGTGTACATTTGTACACTCTACCATACATATGTACGGTGTAAGTGTGAGCATGGTATACATGAGATGTATGCCGTGCAGGATGTGCATGCATGTGTGGAATTTATTTCTTGAGAAACATGAATTCTCATATATTATGGTTAAATGCACATTGGCTCAAAGTAGAGCCCAAACAATCAATGTTGTTCTTCAACATACCAATATCACTATTAATATTGGAAGAAGAAACATGAGAAATAACATCCTTTTTCACTTTTGAAATCTTTTCTTTTCTTTTAAAACATTTTCTTTTCAATGAATTATTTCCTTCACAAATAATATTCAATTTTGAAGACAAGGAAACATTCTCTTTTTTCAAAAATTTAATTTTTTTTAAATAATTTCAAATTTATTTTGGAGAGAATTTTTTTCTTTAAAATAAAATCCTTTTTCATGTTTTTCTCCTTTAATAAATCATATATTTTAAGAAACATCTTGTAAAGCAATGCAAATCATTATATGGAATCTCTTCTTCAAGCTCGGAATCAGAATTTACCTCAAGAGGGTCATCCCCTTGGACCACGTAGCATGTGTTGGATGCATCACTTCCTTCATCCGAGTCACTCTTCTTGTCATGTGGTATTTGTTCACTGAGTGTGATGAGAATGTTTATGCTACAAAAGCCGAATCAATAGTAGAACCCTAGATAAATAATCATCATTTAGGGTTGACTTTAATGCATGAATGGCTTTTGTATTAGCGTTAAGATACTTGCCATTAATAAAATATGAATCTTTAATGGTGGCAAGATAAACATGAATACCTAGGGCTTTGAGGTACATTTACATCTTAACTTTCAAAGTTTGAAAGTTAAGAATATCAAACATGGGAGGTGCAATGAAATTCATGTGTGTGTATGTAAATATTGTGATTAGTAAAATTGGGATCTTATCTCTAGGTTGTTAGACCAAAATCAAAGAGCACCAAGCTCTGATACCACTTGTAGGTCACCTAGAGGGGGAATGAATAAGTGACTAGCTAATCTAATGCCAAATAATGCAGAATTAAAACTAATTATACAAACTAGAACTATTTTGCTAACATAATCAATCCCAAGCATATAAATCTATTAAGCACAAGCAATATCAAGCATGTAATAGATGAGCACAATTATAATAAGAATGCAAGATATAAATACAAGTGAGAGAGAGATAAGCAATCGCAAACACGGGAGATTTGTTTCGAGGTTCGAGCCACTTGCTCTACGTCCCCGCCTTCTCCACTGTGAATGATTTTCACTAGAATCGATCCTGCAAGATCACTCTGTGCCACAACACTTACATTGAGCTCCCTCAATAACTCTTAGACCCTCAACTTTAACTTGTTCCTATAAGACCAACACACGCGATCTCGCAAGCTCATCGAGGCCACAACCTCTATAACTCCTCAAAGTATAAGGTGGTGGAACACTTGTGATCATTTCCCTTGATCACAAAAACAAACTCTCTCACAACAAGGACCCTAGAGGATAAATATGGCTATGGAAAAGCTCAAGCTTGTATGAGAAAACAAGATAGATGTGGAGGTGGAGAACCTAAGAAATTCTTTTGAAAACACAAAAGAAAACACTCTTGGTAAACTCTCTAATTTGATATGGAAATGAAGTTCTAAAACTTGTTAAGAAACTCTGAGAAAGAGCTCTTGAAAACACTTTAAAAAAATCTAGCCAAAAGTATCTTTTTATAGACAGTCCAAAAACTAGCCATTATGGCCCAGATTGACCTATCCGATTGACCAGCCAACGGTCATAAAAATGACTGTTGGGGTTGCTAGTCGACTGTCCGGTCGACCGCACCCAGGGCAAAGACCTACCGATCGATCGCTCGACCGACTGGCCACTACCCGAGACTTGGGTAGTGCCAGACGATCGACCGATCAGTTGACCGCTCCTTGAAACGGTCGACCAGTCGGTCGACCGATCAAAGGGCACTTGGCTTTGTGCACGTTCTGTGCACGTCAGTCGACCGCTCGGTAACTGAGCCAGTCTTCGGTCGGCCGACTGCAGCCCAAACCTAAATCTTTAAGGGTTTAAAAATCTAACTTTAAAATATAAATATGTGTGATAAAAAATCAACACATATTACAAACAATTTGAACTATTTTTGAGGTATAGAAATTTAGGCTTAAACTGAAAGCCGTATTTTCAAAAAACCAACTTCAAAATGAAAAATTTATTTTTCAAAACTTATACAAATACAAAAATAAAATATTTAAACACATTTGAAGTATAGTGTGCATGAATAGAATCCAACACACATTGTAGATGAAATATTCTTGTTTTTGACAATAAGCTCTAAATAAGTTTTGATAAATACAAAACTAAAACACATGAACTAAACTCTCAAAATAAGTTTCTAAATAATATGAAGCAACAATGTGTATGGATGAAATTCAATACACATATAAATCATGTAAACTTATTTTGATAAAATCTATTCATGAAACCAAAATATGTATTCTTTGAAATTCAGAACCAAAATTATATTTTCTAAAAACAAAGCTTAATCATATAAGATATGAAATATTTTGTGGATGTGTATATGAGCTTGAGCAACCCAAAACTAATCTGTCCTTTATATTTTGTCTGAAACAAAACTCTTAAAACTTACAAATTAGGACTCAAGTCTTCTCTTAAAAATCTTCTTCTCCATTTTGACTTAATCAAAACTTGATCCATGAATTAGACTCCTCTTTGAGTACTCAATGTAATCTTGAAGTGTGAGCTTTTGAATCAATATGTGCTAGCTTCAAAACTTGACTTCGAATCTTTTATTGAAACTAAACACTGACTAAGATCTTGATTGAATATCTGAAACTTAATAAACACAAGATTATTAGTACTATAATTACATGAGTTAATCATCATCAAAACTAGAGTGATGGGCCTTTCGGCCAACAATATATGATTGATTGTGCTAAAATTAACAATGTCCATACATGTTTTAAAGCACAAGTTATTTTATACTAAGCTTGATTTAATTCGAAATGTTAATTGGTATTTTCATAAGCTTATGCATGTGTTTAGTTGTTTTGAAAAAAAAGAAAAAAGTTTTTGTTTAACTTAAACAGATTTCATGTTGATAAGATAATAATTATGTTTATCTACAAGTGATATCAATATTTGTTTTGTCAACTACTATTTGATTTCAATTGATTTTCAAAATTTGTTTTATTGATTACAAGTAGATTCAAAATTTGTTATAAGTAGAATCAAAAATTTTTAAAAAAATTGCTTAATATGAATTGCTTATATGTAGGTTGAGCTTAACATCTCCTATATATATAGATTCATGTTGAGTGCATTTTACATATGGTAGAGCTTAATCTCTCTTCCTTATGTAGTACACGTGTATAGAGGGAACTTAACATCTCTGTTTAAACATTGTATATTACGCTTATATGGGTTAGGATCTAGTCATCCCTTCTCCATGTAATGCATGTATGCAGGGGGAGTTAACTTAACGTCTCTCCTCTTTATGAGTTTATATCACATATACATTTATCTTGTTTATTTTTCTTCACCTCTTTGTTGATGAGTTGAGAAAAAGGAGGAGAAGAATTAGAGTTTATATATATATGTTAGATTTTGTTTGTTTATGCATATAAATATGTTTATTTGTATGCTTTATTGAATATCTTTATGATTCATTTCTATGCATGAGCTAAGGGGAAGCTTCTATAAAGCTTATCTTTAATCCATGCATATATAACTCCATGAGATTTGTCATTATCAAAAAAGGGGAGATTGTTAGCCCAAAGGCCCATCACTCCAGTTTTAATGGTGATGAACTCATGCAGTTATAGTACTAATGATCTTGTGTTTAATAAATTTCAGATATTAATTAAGATCTTAGTCGGGGTTTAGCTTAAATAATAGATTCGAAGTCAAGTTTTGAAGCTAGCACGTGTTAATTCAAGAGCTCACGCTTCAAGATCACATCAAGTACTCAAAGAGGAGTCTAGCTCATGGATCGAGTTTGGATCAAGTCAAAATGCAGAAGAAGATTTTCAAGAGAACATTTTCGAGACTTGAGTCCTAGTATTTGTAAGTTTTAAGATTTTTGTTTAGATAAAATATAAAGGATAGATTAAGTTATGGATTGTTCAGGCTCTTACATATACACACAAAATTTATATTTCATTTTGATAACAAATAGTCCTTGAAAATTTAGTTTTGATTTTTGTTTTGAGCTTCAGAGATTACATCTTTTAGTTTAAAGTTTTATATTTATCAAAATTTATTTTGGAGCTTATTGTCAAAAATAAGTATATTTCATCTATTATGTGTATTGGATCATATTCATCCGCACTATGCTTCAAATGTGTTTAAATATCTTATTTTTTGTTTGTACAAGTTTTGAAAAAAATTAGTTTTTCATTTAGAAGTTTATTTTTGAAAAATACGATTTTTAGTTTAAGTTTTAATTTCTGTACCTCAAAAATAGCTCAAATTATTTCTAATATGTGTTGATTTTTGATCACATATATTTGTACTTCAAATTATTTCAATGAACCTATTTTTTGTGGAATTTATGGGATTTAAATAGAATTTTTAAGGGTTTTACAAGTCAGATTTTCAATCTTTAAAACCCTGATCTAGGCTGCTAGCGGTCAGCAGATCGGTCGACCGAAGTCGAGATCGATCGACCGACCGATCGAACCACATGCACAAATGTGCACATGGTTTAGCGGTCGACTGAACAGTCGACCGATTCATAGATCTTGCTCTCTGGATGTGGCCCTGGTCGACCGCTCGGTCGACTGACTAGAGAGACTTGCTGTCTGGTTTTTGCCACGGTCGATCGAGCGGTCAATCGATAAGGCAATGGCCTGGGTGCGATCGACCAGCAACCCCAACGGTCTTAAATATGACCATTGGCTAGTCGACCAGCCGGTCGACCGACAGGTTAATCTTGTCCCAACGGCTAGTTTTTGACAGCCTCTATAAAATGGATTTTTGGGCTAGTTTTTGTTAAGATTTTGGAGTGTGTTTTCTAAAGCTATTTTTTTATGTTCCAACAAGATTTTAGAGCTTCATTTATATATCAAAAGAGAGTTTATCAAGAGTATATCTCTTGTCTTTTTCAGAAGGATTTCTTGTGTTTTTCACCTCCACATCTATCTTGTTTTCTCACACAAGCTTGAGCTATTCATTTCTATGTTCATCCTCTAGGATACTTGTTGTGAGAGTATTTATTTGTGATCAAGAAGTGATCACAAAGTTTTCATCTTTATATTTATGAGGAGTTGTAGAGGTTGCGGCCTCGGCGAACTTGCGGGTTCATGTTGTAAAGAGTTCTTGAGGGAGCTTATTGTAGAGGTGCGGCCTCGACAAGCTAGTGAACTTGCGTGTGTTGTTCTTACGGGAACAATTGAGAGACTTGCGAGTATAAGAGTTCTTAAGGGAGCTCATTGTAGGTGCTGCGACACTGAGTAATCTTGCGAGATCGATTATAGTGGAAATGCTTCATAGTGGTGAAGGCGGGGACGTAGAGCAAGTGGCTCGAACCTCGAAATAATTCTCCCGTATTTGTGATTGCTCATCTCTGTCTATCACTTGTATTTATATATCTTGCATACTTTTATTATTAACATCCTTATTTGCTTGATATACTTGTGCTCAATTGAATATATGCTTGTAATTGTTTGCTCACACTAGTATTCAACTAAGAGAGCCATAGTGTCACTTCAACTCTTAATCTAAAGGAATTTTGAGGAGATAGTCCACACCCCTTCACCGAGAATTCAGCTTCACTCTTTAGTTTTACATTGTGTGTTAGTTTAGTTTGCATAATATTTTTTAATTCTGCATTAGATGGCATTCGATTAGCTTGCACTATTCACCCCCACTCTAGGTGACCTACAGGGCCATGGTTTCAGATATGTACAGAATCCACCTAAAGCATGAATAATATCTCCAACCAATCAGTTTTAATAACTCAAAATCCTTATTGACTTGTGTAGTAAGCGTAGTATAGAATGCGTCTATTATAGGTGGCAATTGATGTTTGCTGACATAGTTAATAAATGATAAATTGTTTATCGTATACTGTGACTTACTGCATCCATTGATTTATGGAGTGTGATAGACACCTGATCCTAGTACATGACCCTAGAATGTTTTCTTTATTGTTCATGTATCTACATATATATTTGATAGACACCCGATAGTACAATGACATGATTGGACATCTAGTTCTACTGCTAACTGCCCTTACTTCTGTCTAATTATGTTCTGCATGTTATTCCGGTCTTATTTAGTATATATTTTTCATCAAATGTACACACTGTTTTGCTTCACTTTTCTGTTTATTCTTATACATTCACCATGAGTCCTAACTCCTTGGATTTGCACATTCAAATTTATGGCTATTTATTGCTGATCAGGTATTTAGAGAGGATCATAGGCATCTCGAGGAGCCCAGAGTTCTCTTTGCTCGATTCACCAGTTTCAGTATCTTTCTTGCTACCTTTACTCCTGTGGTTTCCTTGATTCTACACATTAGACTCATGCTTGTTCTATTCTCCTATTCATCTGTTATCATGTGTGGACATTTATATGTGTATTGCAGTGTTATCATATTATCACAATGATTATATAAAATTTTAGGTTACTTTAGGGTTAGCGTATATACGTGGGATTTTTTTTCCTCGTGTGTATACGTCGCCGCTTCGCAAAATACGTGGAAACAGAGTCGCGATTAGAGTCGGCGACGTATACATACGAGGAAAAGAATTCCACGTATATACGCTAACCTTAAAGTAACCTAAAATTTTATATATCATATATATATATATATATATATATATATATATATATATATATATATATATATAATATATATATATATATATATATATATATATATATATATATATATATATATATATATATATTATATATATTGTCACGCCCCGCTTCCCAAAATACGTGAAAATAGAGTCGCGACGAGAGTCAGCGACGTATACACATGAGGAAAAAAAATCCTACGTATATATGCTAACCCTAAAGTAACCTAAAATTTTATATAATCACTGTGACTCCGTTTAGTATATACCTTCTGTGAACAAAATGCCTTCTAAGTAATATATTTGAATACTTTGGTTTTAGTCACCTCCTCTGTTAACAAAATGCCATCCTTAAACAAGTAGTCTTAGGTTTTATGTTGGGATCCACCCAATGCGGCCAATACCCTGGGAGGCCCATCTGGAATTATTTCAATGGATTATTGAATTACTTGTACATTTTGTAGGAAATAGGTAATTGTAAGAAACTGATAATTTAGGATTAATTAACTGATTGAAGATCATTACAAGATTTTGTAAGAATATTTGAAATAACAAGATTTTGTGAGAAACTATGTAATAATTTGAGTAGGAAAAATCTTGTAAGAATATTTGAAATAGTTTTTAATTAAAAGGATTTTGAAAGGACAAACAAATCCAAGAGTTCAATTAATTGCATGGATAGAGAATAGATTAAATGAAAAAGTTGTTTTTGTTGGCCCAAAGGCCTTCCACCCTAGTTTTGATGATGATTAACTCATGTAGTTATGTTTACTAATAATCTTGTGTTGTTTAAGTTTCAGATCATTAACCAAGATATTAGTTGATGATTAGCTTCAAAAGGAGTTTAGAAGCTTTTCATAGTGATTCCAGGGCCAAAGCTTCAAGATCACACATTGCCTAGCCCTTGGATGGAGTTTTGGAGCAAGTCAACTTGAAGATGAAGATCATCAAGAAGACTTAGGTATCCTAGTTTAGATAGTGTGTTTTAGATCCATTTGTAAAGCTTAGAATAGTTGATATGCTCAAGTGCACAATAACACACACATGTTTTATGTTTGATATTGGTTTTTTGGTTTTTAGTTAACCGATATGAGTTTTTCATGAATAGATTGATCAAAACAAATTTACATGGTTTTTATGTATATTAGATATGTTCTAGATATACATACTTGCTTACACTTGCTAGACAAACTTATTTTGACTATCCTATTCATGTTTTGGAAAAATCAAGTTTGATAAAATACAAGTGTTGTTTTTGATAAATTTTGCAACTCAAAAATGAATTGACTTGATTGATATATGTCTTGAAATTTTTATCACTTGTTTGTGTTTTAATATAAATGATAAAACAAGTTTTGTGGATTTTTAGAAGACTTAAAAGATTTTTTAAAATATTTTTAAACTGGTTTTCTGACCCAGTTTTCTATTCCAGGCTTCAATCAGTCGACTAAGTCAACTGACCTAGTCGACTTGGCTGAAGTCGGTCGACCGGGTCGGTCGACAAATCTGTGCACGTTTGGCAGACTTTGGACGGTCGACCGTCCGGGTCGACCGGGTCTGAGAGCAGTGCTCTCTGTTTATTTGGGTCGACCGGGCCGGTCGACCGTGGTGCCCAACGGTCACATTTTTGACCGTTGGCGGTCAACCGGGCTGGTCGACCGTCAGCCTGTCAGGCTGCCACATCAGCCTAACGGCTAGTTTTCTGATGGGGTTATAAATACCCCATCTCTTGGGTTGTTTTAATAAGAGTTTCAAGAAGAAAATTTCAGTATTTCTCTAGTGTTTAAAAAGTTTTCAAAATAGTTTTTGTGCTAAAAAGATTTCATCTTTCTTGTTTTGGGTTTTTGAAAAATCAAAGAGAACTAGGTTTTGGGATATTGTATTGGTTTTCATTTTCTATCATTTACAAGAGATTTCCCAAGTAGATTTTCTTTGTTGCTTGTTTCTAAAAACACCTTGATTCCACACTTGAGTTATCTTCTATCCTAATCTATTTAGGATCTTTGTTTTGTGGAAAAGAGAAAAGAAAAGAGAGATTGTTTGTGGTCTTTGGAACCACTTGTTGTACACCATTATTCTTGTTGTATCCTTCTTTGGTAGAGGTGATCGGGTGATTGGTTTGCTCCCTCTAGTGAGAGGTGGAGTTTGGTTGTAAACCCTCTTCGGTAGAGGCGTTGGTTGTGTTTGGCTACGGGCCTACCCCTCGGTTGTGAGGTGGTTGTTTGAGAGAGGAGTTCGGTACTCCATTGTTGTAAAAATCCTTCTCGGTGAAGGTTCCCTCGGTGAGAGTCCTCGGTGGACGTTATAGTGGATTGGAATCCTACACGGTGGTGTAGGCGGGGATGTAGAGCTGGTGCTCGAACCTCGAAATATATCTTGGCCTTTGCGTTTGATCCACTTGTCTCTTAACTCTCTCTCTCTTTACATTTGTGCAAAGCATCATTCTTATTGCCATATCATTCATATCATATTGCTTGTGTTGCCTTGCATATTTCATATTGCTATATCTTGTATATGCTTGGTTGTTTGTATGTGCCTCACTTGTACTTAATCAACAAGAGCTTCACATAGCACCTCAACCCATTCAAGGGGAATCAAGAGGAGTTAGTCCAGAGCCCTTCACGGGGAATTCGGCTACACTTGTTGATTGTATTAAGTGTGCTGCAAAATTTGCATTAGCTTCCGCATTTAGCGCATTTAGTTACTAGATTAGCATTAACACCTATTCACCCCCCCCTCTAGGTGTTTTTCAATTGGTATCAGAGCTAGTGCTTCTGATACTTAGGCTTAACATCCTAGGAGTGAGATCCATTTGTTTGCTAATCTTGTTTGCATTTGCTTGTTTGCACACATATAGTTTATACCATGGACTTCATGACCCCACCTAGTTTTGACCCTTCCAACATTGTTGTTTGGAAGTACAGGATGTCCTCATACCTAAAGACCCTAAGTTTGCATGTTTTTCTTGCGGCTACCAAGAGATGTTATCTTGGTGATCGCAATCATATAGGGGCCAATGCACAAGCCCTTGAGGCCATTAGAAGCACATTATCTAAAGATTATCTTTTACGTGTTTCTAACATTGATTCCGCCTTTGCAGTGTGGAATTTGTTGACAACCACCAACACCTCCAAGCTTCAAGTGCAAATCCAAGAAGAGGAATCTAGTGGAGAATCCGAGCCACAACAATGCTATACGGTCCAAGGGAATGACTCCCTTGAGGTACAATCGGAATCTCAACTAGATAGTACTGATTGTGCTAGTTCTTCAAATGATTTTGTTGATCCCCATGCTTTAAATGAAGAACTATCTATAGTTTGTGAAAAATTGATTGAAAAATATAATTGTTGAAAAGAAAAGTCTAGAAATTGAAAAAGAAAATAAAAGTTTGCATTCTAGACTTGACAATGTTTTGCAAGAGAAGGTTGAGGTCTATAATGAAAGGGATTCATTGAGATCTCAATTAGATCTTACACTTAAAGAAAATGAGTTTTTAAAATCTAAAAATGATTACCATGTTGTTTTGAAGAAAAATGAAAACTTGTCTTCAAAAATTGATTTTGTTTTAAAGGAGAATGTTGCTTTGAAAATAAAATTATTTCTATTTCAAATGAGTTGAATGTTTGTTTAGATAAAAATATTGTTTTACAAAATAAGATTGATGCACATGTTTGCCATGCTAGGGTAGTTTCACACACTTCACCTATTGCATGCCACACTTCTTCTTCTAATATTAATGATGATATTTGTTTGCTTAAGAAGAAGGTTGATTGTTGGGCTCCACTATGAGCAATGTGCCATGAATCACTCACGTTTGGAAACCTTGGTTCGAAAGAAACAAGTTTCATCTTTTTTATGCATGCACACCCTCCACGGCATACACATGCTCCTCACGGACACCATCACACAATGTATGCTCATGTGTACACATGTACACATTGTGGACGTAAGGGCCACCTTGCTAAATTTTGTTTTGATCGTATACATGATTATAATTTAGCAAAGAATTTTGTTTGGGTTAGAGAAGGTACTAACCCCATGGACCCAAAAGAGTATGGGTACCAAAGACCACCCCTCCTTTGTTTAATGTAGGTGTGGGCTCTCACATGACGTGAGAGTAGCGGCACCTTGGAGTGGATGCGTTCCGCACTTAAAGGAGATTATTTGGATGCATCACTTTCAAGGAAGGTTTGGTGGAGATGACCACCATGTTTTGGAGAACTAGAGCGGTGCCCTCATTGGTTTTGGTATCGAATCTCTAACTCCTTATGTTTACATACTTTCCATGTTTATCTTTCATAACATGTTTCATTGTTTAGTGATTAATATGAAAATGCCATGTTAATTAGATTATTGACATACATGTATAGTATTTGAGACACCCATGTTTAATATGGATTATTATTTTGTGTTCTCGTATTTGATTAGCTATCATGTACATCATAAATCTAATAACATGTGGATTTACATAATAATCATGTTTTTGCTTATCATGTTGATTTTTATCGTGTTTTATACTTCATGTGTTGATTACATGTTTAAGTGTTAGTTTTCATTAAGAGTAGGACTTATATTTGTACATATAGTGGGCCACAAATAAATCTTTATATATGTTTGTGCTTAATGCTTATTTGAACCCATTAGATGTGCTAGTATAGTCTAGTTTTGATGATTCATACATTTCAAACTTGTACTCCATTTTTGGATTTGTCTTAAGAGTTTTCACTTCATGTATATGTGTATTATTGCCAAACTTTAAGATATACATGTATACCCCTTGAGTCATTTGCCTTTCATGCAAATATATATATGGACTCAATTGTGTTTAGGGATATGTATGTATACTTATTGTGTTGACAATTCATACATATACCTTGAAATGAAATTTGTTTTAATGGAAATTTAATTTTCATATTTCCATGTGTTTATGTTAACTTCATGTATATGTCTATTTTATCCAAATTATTCGATATACATGAATATCCTTTTGAGCCACGTGCCTTCATGCATATATCTTTGTGGACTCGTTGTGTTTGAATATGTATGTATACCTTAATTTGTATAGGACATACATATATCTTGAAGATTAAATAAGTTTTATTGATTTTCATGTTTTCTTGTTTCAAGGAATATTGAGCATAATGAAAATTTTCATGATTATGATATTCACACTTTATTTGTACACTCACATTTATTGCTTGCTCATGTTTATTTTCATGAGTCATATTTATGCCTAATTGAATTAGAGTGTTGATTATCTTGTGGATTTCATGTTTTATGAAAATTATTTTAGTTTATTCCTTGCTTGAAGGATTTCGTACTAGTTTATAAGATTTTTCATGTAACTAGTTCGTATTCTTCATTTTGGTAGAGTTTGTCAAACGTACTCTATTTTCAAATCATTTTTTTTGAAAACCCCTACCATCTATGGGAGGATGGATGGGAGATCATGGTCATGTTATGCTTTAAAATGAAAATCATTTAAAACTTGAACCTTGATTGGGAGGTTTTGTAATATGATGTATACACTTGAACTTATTGTTATATCAATTGGTATCATTGAACTCTTTCAATTGGTATCATTTTGATCTTTTTGTATACTCATATGTTTATTGTGTATGTATATTTTCAATTGGTATCATCTATAAGTGATTGGTACTCATTCTATTTTTCATACACATATATGTTTTTATGCTAGAGCTTGAACTTCAACTTTATTTCGATTAATTTAGTTTTTCAATTGGTATCTTATTACAAGCCTACGCATAATTTTGTTGGTATTTCATAAAGGGGGAAAATTCGTTTTTCATATTTCAATTGGTATTTGCCTTTCACTCCCTTGCTTTATGATAAAATATATATAAATAACAAGTTTAAGTTGATATCATATTTTTAAAAGAAAAATACCTTCTTTTGATATCAAGATGTCTTATGTTTTAAATTGATATCTAAAAATTTTGTTTAAAGAAAAATACAAAATTTTGATTTATATTGACTATATGCAAGGAGAGCTTAACATCTCTTCCACATATAGATTCATGATGAGTGTATCTTGTATTGAAGAGCTTAACATCTCTTCTTTATGTGGTACACGTGTGTAGGGGGAGCTTCACATCTCCTCTTATGCATTACATAATGTGTGTTATGTGAATTAGGGCTTAACATCCCTCTTTCATGTAATGCATATGTGTAGGGAAGCTAACTTAGCGTCTTCCTCTTCATGAATGTATATAGCATATAACATTTATTGATTTTTGTTTACTTTCAATTGGTATCAAGATGCTTCATTGACATATTTTCATTTGATATACTAATTGATTGTCACCCCTTATTGATCTTGTTTTTGTTTTTAGATAAAAAGGGGGAGAACATTAATTTATTGTTTTGATTGACAAAAAGGGGAGAAATTTTTTACCCCTCATTTATTGTTTTGATTGTTTACCCCTTTGTTGATGATTGACAAAAAGGGGGAGAATTATTTGAGAGTTTAACATGCATATAAAACACAAATTATTCTATGCATGATTGGTACATGTTTTTTATATATGCATACTTATGTTTTTGCATATATTAAGTTTTATTGGTGTTTTATTGGTATCTAGAGCATCTAGTGTTTTTGTTAATGTTTTATTAATTTAATTGGTATCTAGAGCTTCTAGAACAAGTTTATGTGTTTTATGCATGTTGATGCATATATGTTTATGTACATTCATTGCATATCTTTTGTTTATTTGTTTATGCATGAGTTAAGGGGAGCTTCTTTGAAGCTTAACTTTAATCCATGCATATATAACTCCATGAGTTTTGTCATCATCAAAATGGGGGAGATTGTTGACCCAAAGGCCTTCCACCCTAGTTTTGATGATGATTAACTCATATAGTTATGTTTACTAATAATCTTGTGTTGCTTAAGTTTCAGATCATTAACCAAGATATTAGTTGATGATTAGCTTCAAAAAGAGTTTAGAAGCTTTTCATAGTGATTCCAGGGTCAAAGCTTCAAGATCACACATTGCCTAGCCCTTGGATGGAGTTTTGGAGCAAGTCAACTTGAAGATGAAGATCATCAAGAAGACTTAGATATTCTAATTTAGATAGTGTGTTTTTAGATCCATTTGTAAAGCTTAGAATAGTTGATATGCTCAAGTGCACAATAACACACACATGTTTTATGTTTGATATTAGTTTTTCGGTTTTTAGTTTACCGATATGAGTTTTTCATGAATAGATTGATCAAAATAAGTTTACATGGTTTTTATGTATATTAGATATGTTCTAGATATACTTGCTTGCTTACACTTGCTAGACAAACTTATTTTGACTATCCTATTCATGTTTTGAAAAAATCAAGTTTGATAAAAAACAAGTGTTGTTTTTGATAAAATTTGCAAGACTCAAAATGAATTGACTTGATTGATATATGTCTTGAAATTTTTATCACTTGTTTGTGTTTTAAATAAAATGATAAAATAAGTTTTGTGGATTTTTAGAAGACTTAAAAGATTTTTTAAATATTTTTTAACTGGTTTTCTGACCCAATTTTCTGTTCCAGGCTTCAATCAGTCGACTAAGTCAACTGACCTAGTCGACTTGGCTGAAGTCGGTCGACCGGGTCGGTCGACCGACGTGCACAAATCTGTGCACGTTTGGCAGACTTTGGACGGTCGACCGTCCGGGTCGACCGGGTCTGAGAGCAGTGCTCTCTGTTTGTTTGGGTCGACCGGGCCAGTCGACCGTGGTTGCCCAACGGTCACATTTCTGACCGTTGGTGGTCGACCGGGCCGGTCGACCGTCAGCCTGTCAGGCTGCCACATCAGCCTAACGGCTAGTTTTCTGATGGGGCTATAAATACCCATCTCTTGGGCTGTTTTAATAAGAGTTTCAAGAAGAAAAATTTCAGTGTTTCTCTAGTGTTTAAAAAGTTTTCAAAATAGTTTTTGTGCTAAAAAGATTTCATCTTTCTTGTTTTGGGTTTTTTGGAAAATCAAAGAGAACTAGGTTTTAGGATATTGTTTGGTTTTCATTTTCTATCATTTACAAGAGATTTCCCAAGTAGTTTTGCTTTGTTGCTTGTTTCCAAAAAACCTTGATTCCACACTTGAGCTATCTTCTATCCTAATCTATTTAGGATCTTTGTTTTGTGGAAAAGAGAAAAGAAAAGAGAGATTGTTTGTGGTCTTTGGAACCACTTGTTGTACACCATTATTCTTGTTGTATCCCTCTTTGGTAGAGGTGATCGGGTGATTAGTTTGCTCCCTCTAGTGAGAGGTGGAGTTTGGTTGTAAACCCTCTTCGGTAGAGGCGTTGTTGTTGTTTGGCTACGGGCCTACCCCTCGGTTGTGAGGTGGTTGTTTGAGAGAGGAGTTCGGTACTCCATTGTTGTAAAAATCCTTCTCGGTGAAGGTTCCCTCGGTGGGAGTCCTCGGTGGACGTTATAGTGGATTGGAAATCCTACACGGTGGTGTAGGCGGGGATGTAGAGCTGGGTGCTCGAACCTCGAACATATCTTGGCCTTTGCGTTTGATCCACTTGTCTCTTAACTCTCTCTCTCTCTTTACATTTGTGCAAAGCATCATTCTTATTATTGCCATATATTCATATCATATTGCTTGTGTTGCCTTGCATATTTCATATTGCTATAACTTGTATATGCTTGGTTGTTTGTGTGTGTGCCTCACTTGTACTTAATCAATAAGAGCTTCACATAGCACCTCACCCATTCAAGGGAATCAAGAGGAGTTAGTCAGAGCCCTTCACGGGGAATTCGGCTACACTTGTTGATTGTATTAAGTGTGTTGCAAAATTTGCATTAGTTTCCGCATTTAGCGCATTTAGTTACTAGATTAGCATTAACACCTATTCACCCCCCTCTAGGTGTTTTTCAGTTTTGATCCTTTAGATTGTTGAAAATTTATACTGTTTCCTAAAACATACAATTTTCTTATAAAATTAAATTAAGACAAAACAATAATTATTCTGGTGTGCTACAATAATTATAGTTTAAACAAATAAGATAAAAGAATCTAGTCTGGGGATTGCAGTCGCGATGTCGCCACCCTAAAGGATCAAAAGTTCGTCTCCTTGTCGAGACGTTAATCATTCTTGTCCCCTAGCGGTAAAAGATCCTCCAGATTCAGCAGCACTCAGCTCAGAACGGTGAGCAGAGATCTATTCAGATGAAGTAGTTGCTCAGAAATGAAGATAACGAACAAAAAAATTTTTCTGTAACACTAAAGTTATTCTCACGAAGAGTAGTTTTCAGGTTTCCTGTTAGGATGAAGAGAAATTATATTGTGTCTCTTGTTGTTGGAGAAATGGACTATTTATAGGTTTCAAACCCTCCCTATAGTTGTGACCACAAGAGATATTCATGACCATACAATCATGACCATACAATGGGGTATTGAGAGATTTTCTCACCCGATGTGGGATTTGATAAAAGTTGACTTGGTAAAATAAAATGTGAAATGAAAATTTTTTTCTTTTATTTTAATTCAAAAATCAAACATAAAATATAAATACATGTTACAGTTATTTTTTCCCAAAGCATTTTCCTTTTAGTCGTGCATAGCATGTAAATTGATCTTCTATCTTACAAGCAAATTTGACTTTATAATGAATGTAAGAGCACTCACAGTGCTTCTACCTTCACCCATCTTCTGTTCGGTGATGATCCGTTCTTATTTGGCGAAGCATTTTTTTTTCTCTATAGAGAAAAAATCGTGAGACCGATAAAAGCCCCAACGTTTCATTTAAAAGAACTAAACAAAACTCTCCCATAAAAAGAAGGGTATAAAGATGTAATAAATACAAAATTGATCCTTCCATTCCACTAAGAGATCACTGACATCCATCCGTCTTGATGACATTCAGTCTTCGAGGCCCAAGCGACCTTCCGGATACTGTAAAGATGTTGCAAAGAGAAGCATGATCAGCTGTGATGTACTCTCCACTGATGCAAACCCTTCATCTTCTAACACAGCATGATGCGATCTTAAACGAACAGACCCACATCAGCTGAAGAAGCATCTTGTTGTGTCCTAGGATTTAGGGTTTACCCCCAGATAAAGAAGGCTGCATATAGCTCCACTATACCTTAAATCTCTGCAAAACCCTTGCATAAACATCAAGTAATAAAAGTAGATATGCTGGTACATCATAAATAATAAGAAATTAGCCAGCGTTGACGACCCTTGTTAACAAGCCAATTTGCAGGAGCATTACCCTCCCCAACCTTAGCATAATCCCTAACAAGTCCCATCACATCAAGGTGTACATGATTCGCAGAAGCAGATACCCCATCGATCAAGTTCGTATGGGAAACAGTATGTAGTGCTGGGTCTCTGCTTCTAAAATTTGGGCAGCACTAGTATGACAAATTTTCAACAAAGAGTTTTAAGTTACCAGCATGGGAATTTGGAAGCAGAGAAACGAGGATGTTTTTTTTCAGAATTCTTTGGAGGAGGCCAAGGTCGTTGTGCAGAGGAGTTGGCTGCTGTCTATGGAATTATGGCCCAGTTTCGGCCCTTTGGAGGTGACAGATTCTGAGTTGCCTCGTTGGCTATATTGAGTTTGCCAATTGTTCTATATTTTTTGTTAGACTTATTTATATTAGAGTCTAAATTAATTTAGGTCTACACAAGTCTAATTGGATTTATACACTGGTCTCGATAAGCTTATATTGTTAGACCTAATAAAGGATTGATCAGGCGGTTTTGATTTTAGACACGTTTCATTTACACTTAGTCATGACTGTATTTAAATTAAGATGTGGCACTCATCTACACGTGTGTAACTAGTCTTAATATTAAAAGTCTAATAATGAGTTGAACTAGAATTTCTTGATGCTATATATATCATGGGTATGATTTCCTCTTCACCACCAACTAATCTATAATGACCTAATCTCTCTCTTAGAGACCTCTCATCTTCTTTAAGGATCAAGAAGAGAAGTGGTGGCTGGAGAGAAGAATCCCCTTCGTCACTCCGGCGTCTTCGAGATCGTGCAACCTTCGGCATCCCTTTCACGATGGAATCGGTTATGCCTAAAGCTATTTCCCTTTGATCTAGTTAAAGAGGCTTTCAGTTTACACATGGATCTTATTTAGAATAATTATTAGTTCCAACAATTGGTATCAGAGCCTTCTCTTTATCGGATCATCGAGATCTACAATATTTTTTATCTCGATATATTTAATTACAGTCGATCTCTTTATTTAATTCAATAAAAAATTTTTTTTCTCAAATAATTGAATTAAATTGAGATAATTATATTGAATTTTGCACATATTTTCTGAATTATTCTGTGTGTTATTATTATTTTTTAATTATGTTTTTAAACTATAAAAAAAAAAAAAAAACCATTGCAGGGTTGAGGTTTTAAACCCACGTCTTGCGTGCGTTGCATGAGTGCATGCAGATAGGCAGGCAAGCATGCATGGATGGATTTCAGTAGGGATGACTAATGGGGCGGGTCGACCCGCCCCGCCCTGCCCTGTGCGACCTGTTTAAGTCGCACAGGGCGGGTTGCGGGTCAACCCGAACCCGCTCCGTTTAGGGGCGGGTCAACCCGAGTTGACCCGTCCCGTTTAAACGGGACGGGTCAGATTCGTCCCGTGACGAATCACGGGACGAATCGGGTCGGGGAAAATTTTCCCCGACCCCTCCTCTTTTTTTTTTTTTTTAAGTCCTATATTATTATATATGTGTGACGGGAAAATTAGTTTCACACCCCTATTTTATTTTTTTATTTTTTTTAAACCCTCAACAGCTTAAAAATTACCTATTTTGGTAAATTTGAAAATTTTAAAAACTAAAATAATAATAAAATTCGAGACGGGTCTAACCCGTTTCGACGAATCCGGGTAACGAATCGGGTCAGAGACCCGATTCGTTACCCCGATTCTTGATTCGTCTCGTTTAGATTCGTTACGAGACGGGTTCAACCGTCTCGTAACGGATTCGTTAGCTAACGGGACGAATCAACCCGATTCGTCCCGTTAGCCATCCCTAGATTTCAGTTTAAAAAAAAAAAAAAAGAGTTGTAGCCGCGCATGGAGGCATGCAGGCCCAGACAACTTTATTGGATTTAAACGCATGCATGTAGGCTCCTTAATGGATTTACATGTATGCATGAAGGCTTCTTGAATAATTTTTTTTTCTTTGGCATGCATTCATGCCCCTTGATGCAGGGTTCGGTTCATTTGTGTGAGCCACACATATAATAAGAGAGTCAATCACGTATTGACATGTGTATTAATTCTTTTATAATATGTTATGTGTGTGGCCTCACACACATATTATAAGAGATTATAAGTGGTCCAATACACATGTCTATGTGTTTGAGGCCACACACATAACATATTATAAAAGAATTAATACACGTGTCAATACGTGATTGACTCTCTTATTGTATGTGTGTGTGGCTCACACATATGAACCGAACCGCTTGATGCATGCTGCTAGTCACTACGGCAGCCACGAGAGGCCGGCCATCATGGGCCAAAGATGGGGAAAAGAATAATTATTTTTTGGGTCTTCCTAATTAAGTGAGTTTATGAGATTAATTAGGATTAAAAAATTTATAGATAAGATTTTAATCTAATAAATAAACTTACTCCTAACTAATCTCATATTAAATTTAACTTGGATTGCTGAGATTGATTTGGGTTTTAGAATTGAGATAGAATTCTAATCTATTGAGAATATTTTGGGGTAGAATTCTAATCAAATAAAGAGACCAAATCCCAATTAATCTCATATTAAAATAATCGGGTTTATTCAGTTTATTAAACCCGGCCCATTAAGGAAACCCATAACTTAACCATTACGGGTCGGGTCTGATCCAGACCCGTTAAGCACTGAAGATATGTTTTACCAATAGAAAACTTTTATTAGCCGTTACGAACTCATCCGACCTCTGTTTTGAGTATGTAAATAATCGTTTCGAAGCTCTTGATGAGTACTACAGTATTCTAGACAATAGACATGACAAAACAGTAGTTAATTGACATAAAAAAGATATTGAAGTATTTATTTATCATGATTATATGTATTCTTACTTACTTTCGCTTCATTAATATTGATTACTCTAGCATAAGGAATATTGATGATTACTGCAGTTGATAACACACTGATAAAGATATATACATGTTCAAATTAAATAATTTATAAAAAAACTTATTTAATTGCGTATATAATTTATGCGGACAATAGGCGGCCCAAAAGAGGACTATTGTTTAGCCGAATTATGTACGGCGCCAGATACTTGATGTGGGTAATACAAGTGGGAGAATCTTGGTGTATGGTGATTGGCTCAAACGAAGGTTGTCATACTGTAAACCCATATTGTATTACCCTCATCAGCTAGTCCGATGGCAGAATAAGAATCCAGATGCGTAAATTTATGTGGCTTATGTGTGTGGCAATTGGCCCAAAAGAAGGTTGTCATTATGGCCGGGTCATTACATACATTATATGGCCGATATAGATAACTTAAAATTTGAGACCAATCCTGTAGGCTGTCTAAAAATCACTAAAAGACAAGCCATTGAAAAGCAGAATTCCAAGTTCTAGACGCAAAGCTAATTTTGACCGCGTCTCAGCAGTACCAAGGCGCGAGGGTCGAAACCCGCGTCTCAGCAGCATCAAGGCGCGAGGCTCGACAGCCACGTCTCAGCAGCATCAAGGCGCTTGGGTCGAAACCCGCGTCTCAGCAGCATCAAGGCGCGAGGCTCGACAGTCGCGTTTCAGCAGCATCAAGGCGCGAGGCTCGACAGCCACGTCTCAGCAGCATCAAGGCGCGTGGGTCGAAACCCGCGTCTCAGCAGCATCAAGGCGCGAGGCTCGACAGCCGCGTCTCAGCAGCACCAAGGTGCGAGGGTCGAAACCCGCGTCTCAGCAGCACCAAGGCGCGAGGGTCGAAACCCGCGCCTCTGCAGCTCCAAGGCGCGTGGGTTGACACCCGCGTCTCAGTTGTAACCGTCCCGGTTTCGGGGCCAATCACGGCCCACATAACAGGGAAAGTTAGGCCCCATTATGGAGTATTTTTAGGAGACACGTACGCCCCTGAAACCTCTATAAATAGCGTCGTCGCTATGAAGAAGGGGTCGGATTTTTTGGAAGAAAAGAGCTCTGAGAGAAAAGAGAGAGAGTTCAATCCTTCAGAGAACTTGCTGTGTTCAAGTTAGCCTTTGCCGACAATCTCTTTGAGAGTTTTGGTCGACAGAGCTGTGTTACTCCGTCAACCACCCGAAGAGAAGAGCCCCGGAAGATCTCAACGTTCACCCGGTCAACGGAGAACAAGATTCACTCTCCACTGCCACTTGAAGAACCCAGCCTTGAACAAAAGGAGGATTCAAGACTCAACATCCTCGCTCTCTTATAATCGGAAGACCGATCTGTTGTAATCTTCTATCCAATCAAAAGAATTTTGCAATCGAATCCTCCTTTTTCGACGCGTACAAGAGATGGCCACTCCGCTGGGAGTACATTTGTTACTGACGAACAAATCGTGGCGCAAGGTGACGTCCTCTATAAGGGGAAGATGGTCGAATCGCTTGTTGTCGAGTTCGACCAGGCAAAGTATGAAGAGTTTCTCTCTTCCGGCTCCAAGAGCCTAAAGACCCGCGTCTGTCGCAGGGTCTCTACGGGGACTTGTCCCGAAACCCGCTATGAGACTCTCTCAGGTGCGGCTGCTGTGAAGGGTGTCGCGGCCAACCGCGCCAAGCGTGACACACGCGCCAACGTCTCTCAGGAAACCCGCGTGAGCTCAGGCGCAGCTACTGAAAAGGGTGTCGCGGCCAACCGCGCCATACGAGACACACGCGCCAACGTCTCTCAGGAGACCCGCGTGGTCAAGCCCTCTGGTGTCCAGCTAGTTCACCCTCTCCCTCAGCACTAGGTCGTCGGTTTCTCTCCACCTCCACGACGCAACCGAAACGTTGAACGCCGACAGAGGAGGCGAGCGCGTCAGCTGCAAGTTGGAACTTCTGATCGTCCAACTGCGGCAGGACGCAAGGTTCAAACTGGCGTCTTGGCTGTGCCGCATCCAGCACACGAAGTTCGTGTTTGGAGGCCCAAACGCGAAACTCCCCAAATCAGTTCCTCTGAAGCCCTACTCACCAGACGCCAAGGCAAAGCTTACGCGCCTCGTCAAGTACAAGAGGCACGCGCCTTTAGGCGCAGGGCCCAGCAGCCCACTCTCTCTCAAGCGTCCCTGCCCGACGCAATAAGCAGCAACGCAACAGCTACGTCTCTTCTCAGTGGAGACGCCAGACACGCGTCCTAAAGCTGCGACGCGAGAACCGCGTCTCTGAATCCTGCGTCCAAGCGGTACAGCGCAAGGATGCCTTCCGCCCTCGAAGTTGTGAGGCTAATCTCTTCGATCCTCTTCCCATGGATCTAAGGGATTACTTGACAAAGAAAAGAAGTACTAATCAAACCACTTCATCATGTTGCTGCCAACGGCTCATCTCTATGCTCTCTGAGTGCCGTTGCGGTTCAGGCGTGAACCAGCAGTCTTTAGTTAGACAGCTGACCCTGATTCCCCAATCAGCCAAAAGAAGACGCTCTCACAGGCGGAGGATCTTCTCTGACACTGAGTATCCAGAGCTCACTGCAAATATGACAAGCAGGAGCAGGGGAAAACAGCCTGTAGTCAGCTCCGACGAGTCTGACTCTGAACCGGAAGGAGTGTACCGACACACTCGCACCCGGACCGGGGCCATTCCCCCGATCAACTACAAAGCCCTAGCCCGGGGCATTGAGATTAATGACTCGCACTCTGCCATTGCAGAGTCGCAGGCTTCAAACTCTTCTATAGAGAAAGAGGCCTTCACATACATGACAAGCACTCCTGAGGAGACCGCTAAGCGCTTGGAGCTGCAAGCCCAGGTCCAGAAGGAACAACTTGAGATGCTTCATGCTCAGCAAGAATCTATCGACTCCCTCAAGCAGATGCTCGCACAGTTGCTCGAAGACAAGAGGTAGTCAACCAACAGAGCCTCCTCTAAGACGTCTAAAGGCAAGCGAAAAGAGGGAGAAAGCTCATCTTCCGAACACTCCGAGAAGAAAGAGCAACCCACCTCTGGTTCGTCTAAATCCTCGTCGCAGGAAAAGAACGATCAAGACCAGGGAAAGGTTCATTCTAAAAGAATGAATCAGTTGGAGCAACGTCTTGAAGCCCTTACCAACCGAAAGGTCTCCAAGAAGTAGGAGTGGTCCGACCATATCCCACCGAGTGGGACCTGGTTCCGTACCCACCCAAGTTCAAGGCTCCACCCCTCCAAGCATTTGATGGGAAAAGTTCACCTAACCAGCATATCTACTACTTTAAATCCCAAACAGGGAATGTGGTAGAAAACGATGCTATCTTGGCGCGCTTATTCATTGGCACCCTGAAATGGCTCGCCTTTGAATGGTTCATGAAGCTCCCAGAAGGCTCCATCAAGAACTGCAGTGATTTGGAGAAGCTTTTCTTAACACGCTTCTTCGAAGATGACTCGAAAGTCACAATGCCCACCCTTTTGGCTACTAAACAGCGAAAGGGAGAGTCCGTCAAATCTTTCGTGGAAAGATTTCGGAACGTGGCACTCCGATGTCCGAGCGGTATGACCCAGGTTACCCTGGTGGAAACATGCCGCCACAATCTCCAAACCTCACTCCTCGCTCAAATAGGAGTTGCTGAAAGCCGCACCTGGAAGCAATTAGTCCATCAAGGTGAACAGGCTGAGGAGATTGTCGCCCGCGTCAGAGCGGAAGAAGGTAAGCCCCGGCCGGAGAGGTCAACAAGGCGTATGCCAGATACATCCCTCCAAGACAAACGGAAGGATAACTTAGCAGCAGAGACCAAGTCCCCTGTCAAACCTCAACCGGTCAAGGGAAGTGGCTCTTCAAGCCAACCACGGGCCAACAAGCAGTATTCCTTCAAGGATGAACATGTCGACTCGCTCTTCAAATTACTCAACAAGAGCAATCGACTGAAGCTTCCTGAAGCTAGGCGCCCTGAGAAAGTCGGTAAAACCGATAATCCCAACTACTGCATGTATCACAGGATGTTGAGACACCCCACCAAGAGCTGTTATGTCTTCAAGGACATCCTTCAGGCTCTGATTGACGCGGAGGTATTAAAACTCCGTCCAGAGCAGAAGAAGGTAGCGGCCAATATGACGTCATTCCTCTAGTTTGGAAGGCAACCTCCAACACCCTCTGGAGTAGTCCCTATCCCAAGAGGAGAGCTGAGAATGGTCAACACAGACCCTCACCAACAGTAAGAGAAAGGCCTAGTACCCGTTTCCACACCTCAGGGAGAAGTCATGTGAGTTCACCCTGACCTTGTTGATGGCCCGCAATGGACTACTGTGACCAACAGGAAGTCCAAAGGCAAAGCAAAGGCTTTATCCTGTAACGTGGTGTGTGCCTCTCCTCGAGAAGCGGAAACTGATATTCCCTCGCTAACCGACTCAGGAGAGGAGACAATAGTTCTGGCCGCAGAACCCAGTCGGCTAGTGGCAGAAACCCGTTCGGGGCAGCCATATTTGAAAAAGTATGGCGAAGTAGCGATAACTCCTCCAAGACCCACTGCAGAGCCAGCCAAGCCCTCCACGAAGCAACCCGGGAGAAACAGAAAGAACTTCAGTTTTCTCGAGTTCTTTCAAAAGACATAGCGGAAGGATCCACAGCACCTTACCGCTTTGATGTCCTGGCTCAATTAGCAACATCCCGGCGCGGATTACGCTTTATGAGCTTCTCAGGTTATCAAAGTCGACCAAAGAAGCTCTATAAGAAGCTCTGGCTAATGCTGAGGTCTTCATGACCCAACTACCAAAGGAGGAAGATGTAGAGGATTGCCTCCACGCCTCCCAAAATATTCCCTGCATCACCTTCACGGCAGATGATATGCAAGTCAAAGGGAAGCATGATCGACCCCTTTACTTCGCAGGGTATATTGGATCATCTGAGGTGAACCGCATTCAGGTAGATCCCGGGTCTGCATTGAGCATTATGCCTCGCCGGGTCATGCAACATCTCGAGATTCCTACTCACCGTTTGAGCCCTACCCAGACGACCATTTATGGGTTCAATGCCAATAGTACCCGTCCAAGGGGGAAGGTTAAGCTCAAATGCCAGATCAGAGATCTGAAGTCGAAGTGACATGTTACGTCATCGACGCTGACACTTCCTACAATCTACTGCTGGGAAGACCTTGGATTCATCGCAATTCTATCGTTCCCTCTACCCTCCACCAGGTCATGAAATACATTGACGGGAGCGGAAAGGTGCGAACGTTGATTGCCGAAAGGCATCCGTTCAAGGGAGTCGAGAATTATTTCACAGATTCCCTCCTGTACCAAGACTCTGTGGAAGCAGATGAAATCCCGCAACCAGAGGAACCAGACTCTGGCAATGAAGCCGACACCGAGCTGGAGGAAGATGAGTGTGTGTGGGAGCTAGATCCACCTGTAATGGGCATTAATAAGCCCGATGTTGATAATACCCCCGCCGATGATGTAGGCGGATGGTATATTAATGAAGATTTAGATCTGGCATATTTTTCTGTGTTTGCTTCTGATTCAATGCCGTCAGACACTAGTACCGACGTGGATGATGATCTTTGGTCGGCAATGGATGCTTTGACATCATTGCATGTACCGGTGAAATCGTCCTTCGGAACATGTCGAAATGTCGGCGATGCGCAAGAATCAATATTCATGGTTCCAGCGAGAAGGAAAGGCAAAGACCAATTCTTTTCGGACGAATTGAATCCGAACCAATGACTCATGAAGAATCAGAAGGCGAGCAGGAATCCCCTCAGTTCGGTCATTATGAGCCAAAGGCACTCAGAATGATGAAAAACATGGGGTATGACCTAACCAGCAGACTCGGGTTGAACTTCGGCAAAGGAAGGAGAACGCTACTTCGATCCTTTGTGCCGAAAGGGAAAGCACTTGATTATTATCATCAGATTCGCAGGGGGTTGGGCTATGTATTAACTCCGATCCCATCAGCCTCTGACTCTGAAGAGACATTGGGCATGATTACTCATCGGGCACGTCCTCGTGGGAGTCAGATGCTAGTGTCGGCAACATCTTCAGAGAACTTTCAGTGAATATGGTTTCAACAAGCCACCTGGAAGACGGAGATGAAGAAATGATCCAGTCCGATACGGATCCTTGGATCAAATATTTAAATACTCTCTGGGATACCCGCTTTGAACAGCGAGAGCCACCCACAGAAGACAAGATTGTTCAGATCAATCTGGGGGATGAGGCTAATCCTAAGCCCATCTTCATAAGTGACAGCCTGTCACCTTCGGAGAAAAGGGATCTAATATCTCTTGTACAAGAGTATATAGACGTCTTCGCCTGGAATTACGAAGACATGCCCGGACTTGATCCCCAAGTGGCTATGCACCGCCTCAACATCAATTCGGACGTAAAGCCTGTCAAACAACAATAGCGATGATTCCGCCCAGATATAATGGAGGCAATTCAATCAGAAGTCAGAAAGCTTATAGATTCTGGCTTCATTAGGGAAGAACAACATCCCGACTGGGTAGCCAACATCGTCCCCGTTGCCAAGAAGAACGGAAAGATCCGAATCTGCATCGATTTTCGTGATCTGAACGAGGCCTGTCCCAAGGACGAATTCCCACTGCCAATCACAGATGTCATGATTGACAATACATGTGGATTCGAACGAATGTCCTTCATGGACGGATTCTCAGGATATAATCAAATCAAAATGTATCCTGATGATGAAAAGCACACCTCCTTCAGAACACCACTAGGGGTCTACTGCTACACCGTCATGCCCTTCGGATTGAAGAATGCAGGGGCAACATATCAAAGGGCCATGAATGCCATTTTCCATCAGCAAATGCGCAAAACAGCGGAATGCTATGTTGATGACATTGCGGTAAAAAGCCACGCTAAAGGTGATCATATCACTGATCTAAAGGTTGTCTTCGACATCATGCGGGCCCATCAGTTGAAGATGAACCCTACCAAATCCTTCCTGGGGGTGGCCAGCGGCAAGTTCCTAGGGTTTGTAGTGACTTCCACAGGAATTCATTTGGACCCAGAAAAGGTCGTGCTATCCAGGAGATGCAACCTCCGAGAAATCTGAAGGAACTCAGGGGATTGCAAGGACGATTGGCATACATCCGTAGGTTTATCTCAAATCTCTCCGGAAGATGCCAACCCTTCGTTAAGCTAATGAAGAAGGGTGTTTCGTTCATTTGGGACAACGCTTGCCAACAAGCATTTGAGGAAATCAAGCAATACCTCACACAACCACCAGTCCTTGCAGCCCCGATATCCGGAAAACCTTTCTTGGTATACGTCCGAGCAATGGATCATTCTTTGGGAGCTCTACTAGCTCAGAATGATGATCAAGGACGAGAGCAAGCGATCTACTATCTGATTAGAACAATGATCGGAGCCGAACATCGGTACAACCCGATCGAGAAGGAATGTTTGGCACTAGTGTTCGCCATTCAGAAAATGCGACACTATCTGGCAGGCTAAACCATAAATGTCATATCAAAAGTCAACCCCTTGAGGTTACTCATGACAAAGCCTTCATCGCTAAAAGGCCGACTGGCAAAATGGGCCATATTGTTATCTCAATATGAGATGCACTTTTTACCACAGAAGGCCATTAAAGGACAAGCGGTGGCGGATTTCCTGCCTGAGCATCCAGATTCGAGGGCAATCAAACTTTACGACGATCTCCCAGACGAGGTCGCTGAAGCCTGCCAGACCCAGACATCCTTTGAAAGGCAGGTGTGGCAACTTTTCTTTGACGGTGCATCCAGAACAGGCCCAAAAGGACGCATAGTGGCAGGAGTAGGAGTAGTACTCGTCTCCCCACAGAACTATGTGATTCCTCGAGCTGTCTCATTAACTGAGTCGTGTTCCAACAATGTGGCGGAGTACAATGCTCTTTTGATTGGGATGCAACTCGCCGATGAGATTGGCGTTAAAAATCTCGAGGCATATGGTGACTCCAAGCTCATCGTTAGCCTGGTTCGCGGGGAGTACGAAGTCAGACATGAAGACCTAGTACCCTATTACAACGCAACTGTCCACATGGCTGGGAAGTTTACAAACTTCTACATCGACCATGTACCGCGCAGGCAAAATGCGCATGCAGATGCACTGGCATCCCTCGCTGCCTCTTTAGCTCTTCCAGCTGGAGCAGTAGAGAAGGTATTTGTCTACAGCCACGACCTGTATTGCCCGAGAATTGCTCCTGAGGATTACTAGGAGCCAACAGGAGATTCTCAAAACAAAGAAGCGCTGGAATCGTCGGCCGGCCTAAAGCCCAGAGACTGGCGATTCCCTTACATCGATTATGTCCTGTATGGCATCTTGCCTGAGGACACCAAAGAAGCGGCTGCCATTCGAAGGAAAGCCCCCAAATTTTACTATAATGCGATCACGCGAACATTGTATCGTTAATCGCATGATGGGATCTTGCTCCGCTGCCTTTCACTAAAGGAGGCACAGGAAATATTAAAAGAAGCCCATGACGGTATGTGTGGAGCCCATCAACCCGGCCCAAAACTTGCATACCGACTCCAAAGGTTGGGATATTATTGGCCCAAGATGATTGTCGACGCCATCACTTATGCCAAAAGATGTCACGCTGCCAAGTGCATGGCGATTTCATTCATCAAGCACCAGGCTACCTTCACTCCACGGCTTCTACTTGGCCATTTGAATTGTGGGGGATGGATGTGGTTGGCCCTATCCGCCCTCCATCATCAAAAGGACATCGGTTTATTTTGGCAATAACCGATTACTTCTCCAAATGGGCTGAGGCCGTTCCTTTAAAGGAGGTGAAGTCATCTGATGTGATCAAGTTCGTGAAACATCACGTCATTACCGTTTTGGGGTACCTCGACGAATTGTCCACGACAATGGGCCCCAGTTCATCAGCCAGGCTTTCCAGAGATTCTGCGCCAAGTTCAGAATCCAGAGTGTGTCCTCAACAGCATACTACCCCGCCGCTAATGGTCTCGTAGAAGCTTTCAACAAGACCATTGGCAAGCTTCTCAAGAAATTCGTCTCGAAAAGTCAACGCGACTGGGACGACAAGCTGGGTGAATGCTTATGGGCTTATCGCACAACTGTCCGAACCCCAACCAAAGCTACACCATTTTCTTGGTATACGGGTGTGAAGCCGTGCTTCCATTGGAAATCCAAATTCCATCTCTACGTGTCGCCCTGACAGCAGAGATGACGAATGAGGAGAAGTATCGACAGCGACTCCAAGAATTAGAAGCCTTAGATGACAAATGTCTGTGGGCCAACAACAAATCGAGCTTTACCAAGCTCGAATTACCAGAGCCTTCAACAAGAAAGTTAAAGTGCGAACTTTCAAGAAAGGCGACCTTGTCTTAGCCGTCAGAAGACCCATGGTGATGACGCACAAGACGAAAGGAAAATTCCAGCCCAAATGGGAAGGACCATTTGTAGTAGAGTCAGTCTACTCAAATGGATCGTATCGCCTCATAACTTCAAATGGCGATACAATCATGATGCCGATCAATGGCAGATTCTTGAAGAAGTACTATCCTTAATAGTACTCCTCCTCCGATCAAGTTAAAAGTACACCTCTGATCAAAACAAGAAGAGCTTCTTCATTAACATCCGACGCCTCCGACGGCTAAGGATAGAGGAAAATGTTGGCTTTTAAGCCCAACATAAGCCTTCGACAACTCATCATGCTGAGGGGAATAACATGGCTAGCCCAACTCAAACGGTAGTTGGTAAAGGCATATCAAACCCGTTGACAGCTGAGGATTTGCTAAAAATCCTAAGGGACATGTTCCCATTTGATCCGACGCCTCCAACGGCTAAGGATAGAGGGAAATGTTGGCTTCTAAGCCCAACATAAATCTTCGACAACTTATTATGCTGAGGGGAATAGCATGGCTAGCCCAACTCAAATGGTAGTTGGTAAAGGCGCCTCAAATCCTTTGATAGCTGAGGGTTTGCTAAAAATCCTAAGTGGACTTGACTCCACTCTCCCCTCCAAAAATCCCTTACCAATTCTCATCCACAGAATGGTAGGTCTACGAAATACAGTCGTTGCCAAGTTAACACTATACCTCTGGCACTTCAAACTCCACTCGCCAATTCTCATTAATAGAATGGCAAGTCTTCAAAATTGCTCATATCGCAAATCCAAGTTTGTCAAGTTAACACTATACCTCTGACATTTTTTTAAACTCCACTTGCCAATTCTCATCAATAAAATGACAAGTCCTCAAATTGCTCATATCGCAAATCAATTTCTGTCAAGTTAATACCACACCTCTGACAAATTACTGTTAAGTTAACATTATACTTCTAAACAGTACATCGAGTTTCTGTCAAGTTAACATCACACCTCTGACAGTCACCTTCCTTCAGACTTCCATATCGAAGCTAAAATGAACGATGCTAAGTTTAACACTACACCTCTAGCATCCAGGTCATCGCCAAGTTCAACAATATACTTACGGCCATGACTTTTCCTCGGACTTCCTCGCTGAAGTTGAGATGACTAATGCTAAGTTCAAAATTACACCTCTAGCATTACCCTCATTGTCAAGTTAAACATTACACCTATGACAGTGACACTTTTAGTTTTCCCAAATAAAACTGAAAAGTTTTTGAGTCAAGTTAATATCACACCTCTGACTTACATTCTTGTCAAGTTAACATTACACTCCTGACAAGACTATATTCAACCCGTTAAGTTAATATCACACCTCTAACGGTAGAGACTTTCCTAGACTCCCCGCGAGCCTAGTCTCACTTGTTGTTCTCCTTAACAGAACAACAAGTCTACTTAAAAAAAAAAAACATTGTTAGGTTAACATTACACCGTTAACAGTGTTTTATCAACTCTCCAGTTGAGCTTAAACCTTTGATAAAAGCTCATCTTCCCTGGGGGTACCAATTCAACCTGTCACTTTCTTTTTATAAAGTGGCAGGCCCACCAAAATTATCTTATCTCTATCAAGTTAATATCACACCTCTGACAGCATTGTGGGGTTCCTGAAATAGGATCTTTTCTCCACAAAATTTGACTTGTTAAAATTTTCATCATAGTTTTGACAAGCCAAAGATTCTTTGCTTCTATGCGTCTGACTAAAAAGAAACGAGAGAGTTCAAGACAATAGAAGAGAAAAAGAAAAGTGTCACTTTTATTTATATCCAGGCATATGAAAGTGATACAAAACGCTCTCTTATACAATGAGATTGAGTGTTACAGTTAGGAGTACATAAAGAAGTCCCTCTCTCTCTCAGAGGTTGCACTCACTCCTCAAAACTGCATACAATTCCAAGTACAGGATGTTTGGAAGGGCACCAAAATAGGATCGGACATTGTGGCAACGATCAGAAGCTGGTTGCACCATGATGCATGATGTAAACATCGAAGAAGTCCCTGGTTGATCGAGAACAATGGTGTTTCTTGAGGTTGAAAGGCAGCAGAGTCTTCTGATTCCACCTGACCATCCGAAGTGGGGGTATGATCTTTCGTTGATGAACATCTCTTCCACCAGAAGGTCAGTCAGTAGGCATGGAGTTTTCCTCGATGTCACTTCTGGGTAAGAAAGGAGGTTTTGAGACTTCACAGGGGATGCTACCCACCACTATATCCACCGTTACCCCGCCGCCATACTCACTCTGACCATGCCATGCCAGCAAGCATGACTGGTGCATTGCGTCCAAAGAGATCTTGGCGAGGGTTAAGTCCCCATCAGGGACCATGATTTCTGCCCTTGCGGACGACGGGGACCATGATTTCTTCCCTTGTAGACGAACATCGAACAAGTTCGCCGGCCGAAATATTCTCCCAGGGGCCCGGCAAACATAAAAAAGGATGATCAAGCTTACCTGCATGAAGAAAACAAAAATTAGAAGATCTGAAGCTTAGTGTACTTCAACAGAAAAATTAAGTGACAGACGCAACTATTGCTGAAGACTTCAGACGCAGGAATGACCCGCGCAGCGAACAAAATTCTGCGGCGGCAGAAACAGACGCGAATCAAAGCTGTGATATACACGGAATTTGAACGCGATCTAGTTCTACATCCATGTCTAAGATGCAAGACGCAAAGAGAATCAGACGCGAAAATTGCCGTCTCCCTGTTGGATGAACAGGAGTTGTAAGATTCAGGCCTGAGACCTCCAGTCTGAGTTGAGATTCTCCTAAGTCGACAACCTTAAGACGCGAGTTCTATATGCAGAACCTGCAGCCAGGTACCTAAGTCTACCATACTCGCGTCCAGAGAAGTTTAAGTCAAATGGCGCAACTTCCAAAAGAGGAACGCACCAACTAAGACTTCAGGAGAAAATCCAGATGATGAATCTCTTTAAGAGATCAGAATTCAAACTTAGCTGGGTTAAAAATGTCATGGCAAACCAAGAAGGCGTACCCGCAGAGGCCTCTATTAAGAGTTGAACTCTCTGCATCGAAGCGCGGACATAAAAGGTGCTCAAGGAGACGCTTTCTGTTATTGAAATCACTTGACAGTGGTAATCTTCTGAAGAGACCAAACAGAAGCATGAAAGCTCTGGGTCATCTTCGTCCATGGAGGCAAGCCCTTGGTAAAAGTCCTTGAAGGGAGAAGATGGAGTCTCTCAGAGCACTCGCTCTTAAAAGAAAATAGTCCAAGTATGGGACTGCTAAAGGAAGGGGGTAAGCCCTATTTATAGGCAAGCTACAACACCTATAATCAATGGCTCATTAATCAGGGCCGTCGGCTTCAATCCCCGCATGCATGTCGAAGCCCAGTAAAAGTCTGACACGTGGACTATCGCTTCGGGAAGCATCGAAGACGCGAGTCTCCAACCGCCAGTGCCGGTCTGACATTTAAAGGCATTAACGCCCAGGCCCAATGAAGAGCCAACGCGTGGATGGTCGCTCCGGGAAACATCGAATGGTGCGAGTCCCCAATCGTCAACAACGATTGGACGTTTAAAGATCCAATAAAACCTTTATGACAGGCTGCATGTAACGTCTGGGAAGTTGCACCAAAACGCAGGCATGAGAGCCGCGTTCAGGAACCCGCGTCCCTTCTTCAAAAAAAAAAGGGATTTTTAGAGTTATAAGAACTCCATAGACCCTTTTAATGGTGGAAATCAAGTCCGATCGCTTTATACCTGAAATAGGGGCTTCCTGCAAGGAGGAACCGCCCCTTTGGGTCTCGGCGACAATCGCCTTTGAAGACGAAGCAGTTTGCTTAGCCTTGGGCGCCATTGCGAATCAAAAATCTGATGTTAGATGGAAGAGAGAGAACAAAGAAGCTCTTTTCTCAAACCCTAGCAAAGACGCTCGTAGACGAAGGAGAGACTAAATGATGACTCTCTTGACGACTGTTACCATTTATAGGCACGGCGATTCGCAAAGATACGCGGTGCTTGGCTCGACGTTGAATCACCGCCAGACGCGTGGACAGCGCATTTAATGCCGCATGAAGTTCGCATGCCAAAAAGAAGGTGTCCCGTCAGCTCCACAGGATACGTGGCAGTGCACTCATGGCATGGCACGGATTCGCACCCAACAGTCGCGCCTCTTCAATGGACGCATCCTTTCAGCACGGCCATAGTTGCGTCCAGAAAGTCGCGGCTTCACTCCAAAAAGATGCATCTTTCCGAAGTTCACATCCTTCCAACCCAGACAAAAATCGCGTCTGCCTTATGGAATAATAGTCGCGTTTTCATCCCAAAAGGAAGTCACGTCTTTAAAAGCAGTACTATCTCTGCATCCCAAAAGAACTGGCATTCAGTCCCTGCTTCTGCAAATCGGTTCAATAGTACACTGGCACAAGCAGACGACCGTCCACTCCTGGCTTAAAGTGCACCCACGACAGACTTAAAGTAATCGGGGAGGTTTAGAATGTGCATCTAGACACTCAACACGATCAACTTTGGTGGCTTCAAAGAGTTCCACAGTACACTCACGAAGACCATACTCCAGATAAGATCAAACCCGGAGCATTGACAGTTCAGTCACAAGGGTGAGCTAAGCTAGAGTCCAAAGTATTTCGAAATCCGTCCCACTTAACTGCGGAATGTCGAAAACTTTGGAGGGGGTTCTGTAGGCTGTCTAAAAATCACTAAAAGACAAGCCATTGAAAAGCAGAATTCCAAGTTCTAGACGCAAAGCTAATTTTGGCCGCGTCTCAGCAGTACCAAGGCGCGAGGGTCGAAACCCGCGTCTCATCAGCATCAAGGCGCGAGGCTCAACAGCCATGTCTGAGCAGCATCAAGGCGCGAGGCTCGACAGCCACGTCTCAGCAGCATCAAGGTGCGTGGGTCGAAACCCGCATCTCAGCAGCATCAAGGCGCGAGGCTCGACAGCCGCGTCTCAGCAGCATCAAGGCGCGAGGCTCGACAGCCACGTCTCAGCAGCATCAAGGCGCGTGGGTCGAAACCCGCATCTCAGCAGCATCAAGGCGCGAGGCTCGACAGCCGCGTCTCAGCAGCACCAAGGCGCGAGGGTCGAAACCCGCGTCTCAGCAGCACCAAGGCGCGAGGGTCGAAACCCGCGTCTCAGCAGCTCCAAGGCGCGTGGGTTGACACCCGCGTCTCAGTTGTAACTGTCCCGGTTTCGGGGCCAATCACGGCCCACATAACGGGGAAAGTTAGCCCCTATTATGGAGTGTTTTTAGGAGACACGTACGCCCCTAAAACCTCTATAAATAGCTCCGTCGCTATGAAGAAGGGGTCGAATTTTTTGGGAGAAAAGAGCTCTGAGAGAAAAGAGAGAGAGTTCAACCCTTCAGAGAACTTGCTGTGTTCAAGTTAGCCTTTGCCGACAATCTCTTTGAGAGTTTTGGTCGACAGAGCTGTGTTACTCCGTCAACCACCCGAAGAGAAGAGCCCCGGAAGATCTCAACGTTCACCCGGTCAACGGAGAACAAGATTCACTCTCCACCGCCACTTGAAGAACCCAGCCTTAAACAAAAGGAGGATTCAAGACTCAACATCCTCCCTCCCTTATAATCGGAAGACCGATCTGTTGTAATCTTCTATCCAATCAAAAGAATTTTGCAATCGAATCCTCCTTTTTCCGACGCGTACAAATCCTATAAAGAGACAGTCGGCTCAAAGAAAAGCTGTTCTCTTACATATGACCTAAACTTTAAGGTATCTATATTGGGCCAGTACAGTTTGGCATATATAGACACAACTTGTTCTAAAAGTTTGACTTGCAGCTATATCGGTTAAACTATTGCATTTTCTAAAATTTATTTTTTATGACTATTACGATAGAATTTTGATTATGCAATGTTTACATTAAATTGATGAGAAATTATATGCTTATCTAGTCTAAATTGAATGGTACAAATTTTAAGAAGTGGTAAGACCACATAAAAGATCATTCTTGAATTCATGGACCTAGATTACACCTTAAGGACTGATGGACCTTTACTATCACTAATAAAAGTTCAGTTAAAAAAAGGCCAATTATGATAAGTGAGAGAGGTCCATTAGGATATGTCTATTGGTCATAAAATATTTTATTCCTATAACTATTAGGGTTTCTATACCTAATAAAGTCAGTGTTAAGAGTTTTCCAGCTGAAATAGTCGACCGATTTATTAAATCGAATAAAGTTAAGGCCAACACGCATCTTAGCAAGAGGATAAATATACGCTAAAATGTTAAAGAAAACATAAGAGAGTACATTATGGAAATGTCCAATCTTATTTCTAAACTAAAGACACTAAAATTGGAACTCTCTAAAGAGATTTTAGTGCACTTTATTCTAGTCTCTTTTTTTATAAAGTATAATTCTTTTTAAGATTATTTATAATTCTCAAAGGGAAAAGTGGAGCCTCATTGAGCTCATCAATCACTGTGTCCGAAAAGAAGAGATTGAAAAAGAAAACACTGGAAATGCTCACTTAGTATCCAGAGCAATACTTCTAATAAGAAAAGAAAAAGTATAATTAAAAGGAGGAGCATAAGTACCACTACAGTTAATACTCTTATTGTGTAATATCAAATTTAATAATTAAAATGATAATTATAGAAGTGAAAAAAAATGTGTGTGCTTAAATTGCATATGCCAAGATTCAAACTCATATTCTCTATACGGAATCCTAATACCCAAACCCATTTGCCATATTGGCGTGTGATTATGAGGGTGATTCAATGTACTTGAACTAAAGTAAAAGTCAAATTTCAAATTTCAAATTTCAACCAAAAATCTTATTAGATTCTTGCGAATCTCCCAAACAACTATATCCATTAGTTGTAACTTACTAGCAAAAAAACAATCCGAATGTAAACCCTATGCTAATAAATTGAACTTTAACCGATTTTATTCGTCCTCCATAGGAGAAGAAAGAAGAACCTTAGATCCAAATGTCACCATTCGCCATTCTCCTCTCTTTTCAAACCAATCGTGATTGAAGAAGGTGTTCCGAGGCGTGAAGATTGAGGAGCAGGCTAGGGGAATCAATACAAGTAAGTAATTATTTTTCTCATCATTAAATTTGGTATAAATATCTTATTGAACATCATGTCTATAAAATGATTATTCATGATTTTTTATACATCAAAACTCAATCAAAAATCAAACTAAAAAATGTATGGGAACATACTAATATACATCTTCATTTACATAGTTTTTTAAAAATTTTCTGCATGATTTTTAAACCAAAATAAAGACTGCATAGCAGTCTGCTCTCGGCCATGGCTGAGAGAAGCTATGCTGCACAGACTCGAAGCCGAGTTTACGCAGCATTGGTTGCGCCCGATCGGGTACAAATCCGCACCCGGGTAAGGCTGTGGCCCAGTGGCCTGGGCCACCACTGGGTCAGGCTAGTGTAAAAAAAAAAAATTTAAACTGTAGCCCAGCTAGGCCTACAGCACAGTCCAACCCACATTGTACTGTTCCAGCCTGCCTGAACCCGAAGATTAAGTCTGAATCCAACGCGAGTACAAAACACGTTAACCTGTTGAAAAAAATTTAAAATAATTAGATTAAAATTTCAAAAAAATAAATAAAAAAATAACAATTTAGATAACTCTCATAAACTACTAAAAATTTTGATATCAGTTACTGAACATATTAGGCTGAAACACTTCAAAATCCTCTATTATAACACTTAGACCCGTTAAAATTTTTTCATGTTTTTAACTATTTAAACCCAATAAAAATCAGAAAATAAAAGTTAAATAAATCCTATAAACTTATTACATCATCATACAACCTTGTTCTAAGATATGGACTATCCACATTTGATTAAAATACTAGATAACCTTGAATTAGAGTATCTTATATAAACTTTGATAAATTTCTAATTGGAATGTATTAATATTGATTTCTTCGAATTACAAAAATTTTTACTTGGACTTCTAATAAGCCCAGGTAAGTGTTCTTTTTACTCACTTTTATATATTATTTTTGTTTATTGTGGGATGTCTATTTATTGCTATCATTGAATGGTTAATTTGTAAATTGATTGTTGAATTTTCTAGAATTTAAAAAATTTATTTAGAATTTGTAAGATTATAAGATGTTGATGTTACATAAAAGGATTATTATTTTTCTAAAATTACAAATTTCCTTTTGCTTAGAATTCATCTGAATTAATTATTAGAAACATAATTATTAAAGTTATGAATTGTTAATTCTTGGCAAATATTTAAAAGTAATTAACATTGTTGAAGTCTGCAGAAAAAATGTGATGCTGGATCCTTATATTATACATTAATTTTACAGAAGTAATTGTCATTGTACTGGATCATAATGATACTGAGAAATGGATCATATTACTATAATCACAGGAAGATGTATATTGTCCTACTGTTACACCATCATCATTATTGTTAATGTTCATGCCCCGTGATTTAGGTGACATAATCATTAGATAACTTACACCGTGTGAGAAAATTGATAAAGGAGACGGGATCAATATTTTGGGTGAACATAGGATACAGGTTACACATTTGTAATACGTTTCACTGCAGGCTTCCAAGGAATGACTGACATACCATCTGTTTATTATTTTATTGTTCTACTGTTTCACAGTGATATTGTGTGTACTGTTTACTGTTAATGACTATCTAGTGGTAGGGCCTAGTTCAGCACCAGGCATTTGGGTCATGGTTTTGAATATGTACAGAATCCACTTAAAACACAGATTCTCGTCTCTAACTACCAGTTTCAAACAATAAGATATTAATAATAGACATACATAGAAATCTTGACAACATGACTCTTTACTAGATGGATTACATTACTAAGTGATTATGAAGTGTATATTACTGTGCTTTAATATGATTCTAGTACGCTGAATATTAGTATGAAGCTATACTTAACTGTGCATGGTATTATTATTTTTGTATGTTTCTTTTATATCCCTCATTTTACCACTGATTAGGTCGCTTATTGATGACCCTGAGATTGCTTCCTCAGGTTCTAATCTGGAGACTCTGCAGGATCAGAAGTACTTCGAGCACATCACAGATCTCCAGTAAGTAATTATCAGTCTCATCTTATGAGGAACATTTATGATTTTATTTTTATCTCTATTATGTTTGTAATAAGAGAAATCTTCGATAACATTATTATACTTGATTTATTTAAAGATGGAATAATTATATACTTTATTATTTGATTCAATGTACTGAATCTTAACGTATTTGTTTTGAAAATATGTCGCTGGCTCTCATCACGTACCCTATTATGTGTATTTTGGTTGCGGGGCGTGATAGAATTTTCTAGGTATCAGAGCCAGGTTTTAGAGTGTATAATTATACTAATAGTTAGGCTCTTACTAACAGTACAAGATTTCATACTCCAGCTATAAGTACAAGAATGTTTATTTTTTGTAAATTATTATTTTTTATTTTCAGAGTAATGGCTCAATGACCTCCCTCCGCCTGCTTCGCTGCTCGTGAAGATGCCACTGAATTGATGAGAGTACTTCGTGGCATGATAGAATAGCAGCAGCAGCAAACAATACTTCTTCGATATGGTTTGGTGGCAGTATATCATGTTGGCCCAAAGGTTATACTCTCCGGTTTATGCGTTTTGATGATAATGAAACATATAAAAGCTATTTGGTACTAATAGAGGTTCTAGAATGAATTTCAGGTTTGTTCAAGTCTTGATGGCTCAAGCGTTCTCAAGCATGTTACAAGGTTGATGGCTCAAGAGGACTTACTCATAGGATAAGAGACTCTAACTCAACAACGCGGTTCAGAAACGCCTACCTATAGATCTTTGTGTTGTTAGTTTGTTAAAGAATAGTATATAGTATTGAAGCTCAAATATCCTACACACACACAAAATTGCACATGTTTTCAAAAGATTATTTTTGACTCTTGTTAAAATACTTTAAGTTCTATTTCAGTATATACTAAGCCTGTACAAAAATCCCTTCAAAAATAACATTTCTTCAAATCAAATTTCTAACTGAATTTTCAGCTTATGACCTGTTACAGTCGACCGGGCGGTTGACCGCTCCGATACCAATTGAAATCACACCTAGAGGGGGGTGAATAGGTGTAATGCTAATCAATGCACAAATTAAAAATGAGATAATGCAACGATCACTCAAAGCAAGATTAGATGTTGTATACTCCGTGAAGGGCTTTAAACTTCTTCCTCATGATTCCTCTAAATAAGAGTTTGAGGTGCACAATGCAATCTTATTGTAAGAGTATAGATCGACAATATAAGAATGAATGAATAGAAAGTAAAAGACACAAGTAAATCAATCGCAAACACAGAGATTTGTTTCGAGGTTCGAGCACCCAGCTCTACGTCCCCTCCTTGACCCAGAAGGATTTTCAATCCACTAGAATTTTCACAAAGGATTTCAACCACTAGGGAGTACCCAACTCTTCAATCACTCTCCTCTAGTCCTGAGGTAGTGTAGCCACAAGTACAATAATCTCTGGTGATCAAAAGACCACAAACTCTCTTTTGAAAAACTTTTCTTTACAAAACCTTAGAGAATAATATGTAGGATTGAAGCTCAAGGTTTGTAAGTGAAAATAAAACAAAGTAGAAGAGAGATTTGATTTAAAAACTTCAGAAGTAAATCAGAGATTAGAGCACAAAAATTGAGAGTAAAACACTTCTTTCAAGAATACTCAAACTTTGAAATCTTTGTAATAATTGTTGTTCTTCACCTCAACCCCAACCACCCATATTTATAGGATTTAGGTAGGGATTAAAGGGTAAATATCTATTTGGACTAAGCAGGTATAATTAAACCAAAATCTAGCATAAAATCACATTTTAAGACAAAAATCACGTTTTAAAACATGTTTAAAAACTAGCCGTTTTGGCCAGAAATGCCTCTCACGGTCGACCGGCCGGTCGACCGGTTTTCAAAAATTATGACCGTTAGCTGAAGCCGGTCGACCGCCCGGTCGACCATCCCAAAGTGAGAGTTTGGGTCCATCAGTCGGTCGACCGCTCGGTCGCCATCATGGGGTCCAGTCGACCGCCCGGTCGACCGGGAAACCTGCACACATGCACACGCCCATGGGTCAGAATTACGGTCGACCGCGCGGTCGACCGTTCTGACCTGTAACAGAGCCGGTCAACCGTAACAGGTTATAAGCTGAAAATTCAGGTTGAAATTGATTTGAAGAAATGTTATTTTTGAAGGGATTTTTGTAAAGGCTTAGTAAAATACAATAAGCTAAGTATGCATATATTGAAATAGGACTTAAAGTATTTTAACAAGAGTCAAAAAATAATCTTTTGAAAGCCTGTGCAATTTTGTGTGTATGTAGGATATTTGAGCTTCAATACTATATACTATTCTTTAACAAACTAACAACATAAAGATATATAGGTAGGCGTCTCTGAACCGCGTTGCTGAGCTAGAGTCTCTTATCTTATGAGTGAGTCCTCTTGAGCCATCAACCTTGTAACATGCTTGAGAACGCTTGAGCCATCAAGACTTGTACAAACCTGAAATTCATTCTAGAACCTCTATTAGTACCAAATAGTTTTTGTATGTTTTGTTATCATCAAAACGCATAAACCGGAGAGTATAACCTTTGGGCCAACAATCTCCCCCTTTTTGATGATGACAAAACATTAAGCTATAACACAAGATATAGAAGGGAGGTAAAAACTCCCCCCAAATAAAGCCATATTAAACAATAATGCTATATTAAACAAGTATACTATACATGAAACCATAATGAAAGAATAAACATGAAAACATATTCTTTGATATAAAACAAACTTATTATTTGAGAACAAAAACACAAACAAAAACATACGAGGACAAACATATTTCTCCCCCCTTTTGTCATACATCAAAAAGGGAAGTATTAGTATGAAAACTCTTTAGTTAATAACACAAACATTGAGTTCACCATATATAAAGGAAAATCTATTGAAATCAAGTGGTTTAGTGAAAATATCGGCAAGTTGAAAATCTATAGAAACATAATCAATATCAATATCTCCTTTCTCATAATGATCTCTAAGAAAGTGATATCTAATCTCTATGTGCTTAGTCTTACTATGATGATTTGCATTCTTAGTCATATGAATTGTACTAGTATTATCACAAAATATTTTAATTTGGTCATAATGCAAATTATAATCAAGGAGAGTATGTTTCATTCAAAGGACTTGAGCACAACATGCCCCAGCTGCAATATACTCTGCCTCGGCGGTTGAGAGGGTTACCGAGTTTTGTTTCTTGGAAGACCATAAAACAAGACAATTACTGAGAAATTGATATATTCCACGAGTACTCTTCCTATCCACTCTACAACCCGCATAGTCAGCATCTGAAAAACTCGTCGTTGAGAATTGTTCGGTTTTCGGATACCATAGACCCAATCCAATAGTGCCCTTAAGGTATCGAATAATGTGTTTTACTGCTATCAAGTGGAATTCTTTAGGACACGATTGGAATCTAGCACAAAGACACACACTAAAACATACAAGGACAAATATATTTCTCCTCCTTTTTGTTATACATCAAAAAGGGAAGTATTAGTGTGAAAACTCATTAGTCAATAACACAAAAACTGAGAGCCCTTAAGATATCGAATAATGCGTTTTACCGCTATCAAGTGGGATTCTTTAGGACACGATTGGAATCTAGCACAAAGACACACACTAAACATAATATCCGGCCTACTAACTGTTAAATACAACAAACTACCAATTATGCTTCTATATAATCTTATGTCTACACTTTTGAATGCATCACTTTCAAGGAAAGTTTGGTGGGAGGACCACCTTGGTTTGGAGACCTAGAGATAAACCCTAATGGTTTTGGTAACTATCTCTAACTCCCATTTAGTTTACATGCTTTTATGTTGTTGATTTTTAGCATGTTTTGATTACTATGTTAAATGCCATGATAAATTAGGCTTGTGATATACATGTATAGTATTTGAACACAATTTATAATTTTGTGTTCTCACTTTAGTTTAACTATTGTGTATATCATAGATCTAAGACACGTGCATTTACTTAATGATCATATTAGTTTATGTTTTGTTTTATGCTTCATGTTTTGATTACTTGTTTAGATGTAGTTTTCATTAAAACTTGTGTATATACTTGTATAACTAGTGAGCCACAAATTGATTTATGTATGTTTGTGCCTAATTGCTCATTTCTACCCATTAAGTGTACTAGTATAGCCTAGTTTTGATGATTCGTACATTTTGACTTGTATTCTCTATTTTGTACATGTTTTTCATGATAATGTATTTAGCTTCATGTATATGTTTAATTTTGTTTGAAACTTTAGTTATACATGTATACCCTTGAATCATTTACTTTTCATGCAAATTTTTATTGTGGACTCAAATTGTGTTTGGGATATGTATGTATACTCTAGTTTGGACAAAACATAGATATGCCTTGGAGTTAGTATTGTTTTAATGAAAACTAATTTTTGATGATTTTCATGTTTTTGAGATGGAATTTCATATGAGCATTGTTGCCTTATTCTATGACTTTTGTTGATTACATAACTTTTTACACTCTATATTTGTTGTTTACTCATGATTTATTTTCATGAGATTATATGAGTTTTATTGCTATTTGAGTGTTGATGATTGTGTGGTTTTCATGTTTTCATGGATATGTTATTGTTTTATTTCTTATTTGAAGGATCTCGTATTAGTTTTCAAGATTATCATAAAACTAGTTGCGTTATTCTTCATTTGGTAGAGTTTTCAATTATGCTAAAATTATTTTCAAACTTATTTTTGAAAAGCCCTACCCATCAAAGGGTGGTTGGATGGGCGACCATGCCTTGTATGCTCAAATTGAAAATCATTTTAACATGTGCATGATAGGGTGGTCTTTATAAGTTATACTCTTGATCCTCATTGTGTTTTTCAATTGGTATCACAATTGATATCTATTTTGTATACTCATATTTGCTTCTATATATGTATTCTTCAACTTCATCATATATATCTGTTTTGATTGTGCTTACTATATCTTTGTATCTTAGAGCACAAATTTTATTATGCTAAACTTGATTTAGTCCTTAATGACAATTATTTTTCAATTTATATCTTATACAAGTTTATGCATCATTTTCATTAGTATTTCATAAAGGGAGAGAAAATTCATGTTTTACCTTTCAATCGGTTTTGTTTATAATTGATATCTTACTCCCACTCTTTATGTTAAAAAAATGATATTTGTTAATTGATATCTTAGTTTTCAATTGTTTTCCTACGCTCCTAATGAAAAATATTTTCAATTAGTGTATGTTTAATTTTCAATATTGGTATCAAGAATCTTAAATTGATATTATTCTCTATTTGGTATATTTAATGCAAAATGATTTTAGTGTTTAACCAAAAGGTTGGTTTATGTTTTTCAATTGGTATCATACTTCATTTTTATTGGTATCCTTATTGAAATAAGTTGTATTTACATAAAAAATTGATTTTTACTTTCATTTGGTAACAATACTTACATATCAGACAACCACGGTGGCCATGGAGAGATCTACGGCTCCTCGGAGACCAAAATCTGGGAACATTTCAGACTTCAGGAGGTTGTAACCAGCCACTTTTGTCGGTACAGAAAAGCTATTGGACGTAGAGCAATGATGGGTTGATATGACCAATCTCTGAATGCAGCTCGTGTTCCCGCGGAAGATCAAGTGGAGATAGTGAAGGTCTAACTGGAAAACATGGTTCAAATATGGTGGCTCGCTGAGAAGGAACGATTAGAGAAACCTATTGATTGATGCAAAACCTGCACAAAAAATACGGAATTAGAGAACTTAAGGAAGGAGATGTGCAAGTGCTCAATTCTTCCGCTATAGCAAGTGGCTATGCGGGTCGTGATCCACAAGGAGGGTTTAAGATGGAAGCTTTACGTTTCTTTATTGAAATCATTATGAAAATAAGCGAAAGTTCTTCTCTGTTTTAAAGTTGTAAAAATGAAAAAGAAAGTTATAGTTAAAGTTAAGAAGAAAATGAAAGATGAAGAAGGTGAACAAATTAGAAAACAAGAAAAGCGACAATGTACAAATGGAGTGAGTGGAGAAGAAAGAGTTGGAAGAGGTGGTGATATAATTTACAGAAATGAGAGAAAGGAAAGAAAGGAAGGAATACTTACCTAGGTTGAGTGATGACTTACCTGGAAACCGTTGCATGTTCTACCTTTACTTCGGAGGCGTTCAACGCATAGATCATAAGCTCGAGCTCAGTCCCCGTGCACATTATATCGTCAAGCCTAGTAAGAACGAAGTGATGCGGATCTTGGAAGAGGAGAACGTCTTCATGAACTATCGCTGGCTCTCACGTAGCTTAGTTATACTTGCTTTGGATTTCACCTGTAAACTCAACAAATACAACCAACGTAAAGTAGAAGAGGAAGAAGAAAGCAAAACAATATACGAACATAAAAAGAAGCTTTTACCTTTATTAATTGCAGAGACAATGGAAGAAAGGAGGAGGGTATATCGGTGTCACTCTCAACGTCAGCCTCTCTCTCTTACTTACATGAATCTTCTTCTACCCTAAGTTACATACAAATTACATAAAAAAAAAAGAAAAGAAAAACCTAGACTACAAAGAATTAAAAATAGGCTAAATCCTAATCTGCATTGGCGTCCAATTTTTAGCGCAAGTACAGGCCTTTTATAGGCATAAACCCAACAACCAGGATCCCGGGGAGATCGGGGGAGCAAACGCTCCCCCTAACTCCCCAATGTTGCCACGGAAACGCGGCTATTGCCGCGTTTTCGCGGCCAGGGTGTGGCCAGGTGGCCACACCCTGTTGGTGGGTCGCGCTGGTTTGCCCTTCTGACTATATCTGGAGTTGGTTTGTCAGTTTGAGTCCCGGATTCTGACGAAATGGCCTTGGATTCTTGGCTTTAACCGATCGATTCTGAGAGGATTCTTCTCAACCGGTTTTCCACCTCTTGATTTTGCTCTGATTTACTTGGTGCGAATTAATTCTGATTTAATTCAGAATTTTGGTGGGCTTTGGGCTCATTTCTCTTCAACTCCTTAAAGATTGGGCCTGCAAATAAATCAAACAATTAATTAGGACAATGCAGGCTTTTATTCTATAATAAGTATGGACATATGATATTAAATATGCAACATTAGCGACCAATCACACCCCCATACCTATCTTTTGCTCGTCCTCGAGCAAAACAACTAAACTATACTAAGGATTATTAGACCACTTTCGCAGGTCGCGCGATTGCACTGAGCATGTGCAACAAGCCGTTAAACCTCTAGGTTTCCCCTAGAGGACGAGTTTTGTCTCGTGAGGGTTTTCAGCGGATTACACCCACAAAATCCATAAAGAAAGAGAAATAAAGAGTTAGTATTTTCGAAAAGCATTTTGAAAGAGAAAAATATTTGAAATATGATTGTAAGATCTAAGCAATCTATAAGTTATAGGAAAAACAAATTTTTCATTCCTAAACTTAGTCTCTATTCAAAAATTTGTTATCAATAAAAGTAAGGAGTCAAATTGTACTACTCATCTAGTCTATTACTTTACCCTAAGTCATATGCACCTTGTGACTGTGAAAATTTTGACTAAGGGTTCATTTACTCTAACTCTTTTGCCTTATTTATTTATATATACTTTTTTTTTGTTTTATTCCTCAATTTCATTAGGCTTTCTAATCTGCCCATGTAACAAGCATTCAGTCGGTGACACCCAAACCGGACAGTTTTAGGGCACCAGGTGAGAAAACACCCCTAAGGACTTAAATACTCGAGCAGATAAGGCCACGAAACCAAGGTTTTTATTTATATGATGTACCCCTTTTAGGCGTGAATACTTATGCTTCATGAGGCATAAATACCCAGCTTAATCAGAGGATACACATTTTTTTTTTCAAACTCATCTAATTATCTTTTGCATAAATACTAAGACTTGCTTAGGCCAAAGCACCTAGCTAATCAATAATTAGACTTGTTTTTTTTTCTTTTTTTTTTCAAACTCATCTAATTATCTTTTGCATAAATACTAAGACTTTCTTAGGCCAAAGCACCTAGCTAATCAATAATTAGATTTGTTTATATATATATTTTATAAGGCATAAGAATCTTTGTTTTTGAACCCTAAGTGTGTAAGTGTATGAAGTGTGCATATTTCATCAAGGTAAAGATCAAGACTAAATTACTTTGACAAATTATCTTCCTAACTCTAAAAATCAAACAAATAATCTTATTTTGACCAAGTATAAGAAATCCTAATTTGGATTTTCCTATTCCTTAAAATTAACTTAATTTCTTACAAAAAATATGTCAAAATATTGTTTCTATTTTTCAAAAAGTTTTTAAAAGTAAAGAAAAATGTTAATTTTTTTTTAAAGAAAAAGAAAAGTTATGTTAGACCCTCCCCCACACCTATCTCATGCATTATCCTCAATGTATGAATTAATGCATAGATGCATGAAAAAGACGACAGGGAAGGAAAGTGTTACCTTAAGGTGGTGGTTCCGATGGTGGTCTGATTGGTCCACGAAACGCGGCCCAATCAACTTTTCTTGGGTCTCGGAGGAACCCACCAGAAATATCTTTAATATAACCCAGTAAAAAGATTTGTCCATAAAGGATTTTTATTAAGTATTTGACCCCATCTAATTTTCATATTCCATAACTAATTTCGGAGTCAAATTTGTCAACCACCTCGTCCCAGAATGGAGTATGAAATGATAGAACGGTTGACTTGGACTCAGGAAGGACAGGAACTAATTCCGACTCAGGAAGGTGACTTAAGTCAAGTAAAGGTTCAGGATTCGAAATTGGTTCAGGAATAGGGTCCAAGTCAAGAAGTTGAAACTCAAGTCCACATGTATTTTCCAACAATGGAATGTGACCTAATTTGGGTGATTCCCGTTCAGGAATGATAGGTGGAGGAATCAAAACTGACTCTAAAATATTACTCAAGTTTGGTAACACAACTGGAGTCAATATTGATTTAGAAAGTTGAACTGGATCACAGATATGAGAATCTAGGTCACATATCTCATTGAGTTCAATATCAAAAAATTGAGAACTTACCAATTTGTCAATAGGATTTTCAAAATTGTATAATTGTCAAGTTCAATATGATCCTCAAAGATGGGGGATTCAATTTCATGATGAATAGGCATAGGATCCAACATTGACTCGGGGAAAAGATCGAAATCTGATTAGTACACAATATTGCATATTTTACATCATAATTCCCATGCATATTACAAATAAATATATGATTTTAATCCTCTTCTCTACATATTTGCAGGTACACACTCTAATGGAGAGATATCCAAATAATCACTTAATTAACACTAATTAAGTGATTAATCCAAGCTTAAAGGATAAAGCCAAATTCAAATCCAGATCCAGAGAGATCCGCGCAACAAACGAATATTCCAGAAGGTCCACGTGGCCAAACAAACTCGTAACAGCCAGCAACAGAAAGTTGTTGCTGAACGGCTTCAGTTAGGCCGCGGGAACGCAAGTGGGCGCGGCAGTTACAGGGAGATTTTGTCTCGGATTTTGCGCCAACTGAACTGATCTCGAAGCTTCACCTGTGGGCTATAAATATCTGACCTCTGACCTGCGAGAAAAAACTGAATGGAGAAGAGAGGAGATTAGTTTAGTTGTTGTAATTTTCATGTATTTTTCTCTAGGTTTAGTTCTTTAGATCCCTCTTCTTCTTCCCTAGAATTCAATGTAAAAGAGAGTGATTGTGAGGGAGAGAGCTTGTGTAATCAAGAGTGACACTTGAAGCAACAAGGATTGATCCATCCTCCTTCCTCTACTTGAAGCTTGGTTCTAGTTCTATGTGCTTTCTTTAATTGCTTTCTTTATTGCTTTGTTTACTTCTTGCAATTTACTTCATGCTTTCTTGTATTTTTCTTATGGCTTGTTGTAGCTAATTCCTTCTCCATGTACTAGTTTACCACTAGCTTAGCTTACTTCACTAACTCATGGGTGATTGCCTTTGTTAATCTTGCAAGTTGTATGATCTTCTCTTCTCCGACGGTTAAACCACCGTCTACCAAGTGAGAAAGTAATTAGGTCAACACGCGAGACGAATCCTAAGCCGATGGAGTGACAACATTAGGCACGCATTCGCTATCAAGGAGTCTAGTAAGTCTTGGCAAGCTAGCAAGGTAAGCTAGTCATGGATTGATTCTTCTTTAAGTTTCATTTCTTTTCTTGTGAATACCAAATCCTCTTCTTGATTTCTTTTCCCGACTTTTCCACCATGAACATAGCCATCCTTTCTTTTAGTTTCTTTTACATTTGATTCACTAAGTTTATAAGCAAGAGAAGAATACTCGTTTGTTCACTTCACTACCACACGTAAAGCTTCCATCGCGAGCTCTCCCTGAGATTCGACTCGGTATAGTCCTATGCTATAGCGGAGACAAGAAAGGGTACATCAAATACATTTCTATACTCATAATAAGTACACCTTTTTAGTCTAATCAAAATGGCGCCGTTGCCGGGGAGAGCGACGTTATTTTTGATTTAAAGTGAAGTACTAAACGATTCTTCTTCTCTGTTTGCAGGTTACAGGTAAAGAAACAGGACAATATTCATTGCAGTCACATATAAGTGGACCTGGGCCTCTGCTCTTGAAAGCAGAGACCAGGATCCCTCCAAAGTGCCGCGTTCCCACGGCAAAAGCCGCGCGGCCGCGGCACAGAGGAGTTCACTTCTGACAAATTTTCTGCAGGGGCTTCAGATCTGCAAATTACATCAGCTGTTATACTTGATTTCCTGTATACTTCACTGTATTCCTGTTTAATTAAAAAACAGTAAAAAGTTGATTGAAATTGTTAAAAATTGTTTAGACACTTGCATCTCTAGGCACGTGTCTTTTCAATTCTTTACTTTTACTGTTGAAGAGTGCTGGAGGCAAGGTACGTGTTTGCATTGCATTTAGACTAGGACAAACTCCTTGCTTGATTTTCATGCTTTGAGTGTATCCTAGCTATATTTCTTGTACACTTGCACAATTCAAATCTAAGGGCATACCCGTAAATAAGATAAGGTGGGGGAGGTCATTACCCTTTCCTTAGCCCGAAAATCATTTTCCCAAGCACTCACTAACCCAAGCCTAATTTAATAAAAAAGTAGACGTTGGCCCTAGGGACATCTCGGACTCACTTAGGAGATTTTCCTAAGGGGGAAAAGTGTTGGAATTTAACTCTTGCAAAATCGGTGTCTAGGAAAGGGGTTGAGGGCCGAAAGCCCGAAGGTTGCTGGTTACTTAATTAAGGAACGTCTCCGGACGGAAAACCTCCCACCAACCTTACCCTTCCCTGGCTGATTAGCTTGTGGTTAGAGTCTGCACTAAACCTCCCGTGGACGGTCTATTTGTTAGGAGTCGTCTAGGTCTAAGTCTACCCTAACTTAGGTTAGAAATTTTTTCTTTCTTTTGTTTGTTTGTTTGTTTGTTTTTGTTTGTGATTGTGTGATATGGCTTATAATTACAATTCTTTCCATCCATATGTCACACACACTCCATATTCGGATAATTCCAACCCGGTGTTTTATAATATGCACCAACCACATACACCGGGTTGGCCTTATCCGAATCAATACGACCCATACACCCCATCTAATGATTATAATGTCCAAAATAATTTCAACTCTTCATCGAGTCATTGGGGATTCACTTACCCCGAGTCAAATTTTCAAAATCCTTGTCCATCATATTCACCTTGTCCACAATATTCATTTCCCGAGTCCACGTCATACACTCCTTTTTCTGAGCCTCCATTTGAAGACAAATCTGACTTATTAAGGAGTTTAGAAGCTAATTTACAGAGAGCTGAGCAAACACTTCCAGAACCATTTCCCTCTCCAGTTTCACAGTATTTTCAAGAGTCTTACTCAGTTCCACCATTTCCTAATGAACAACCATTTGTCATGGAAACGAGTAAAGATTTCTTGTGTGAGTCCACTCTTCCATCACCACACATTTTTGACTCACACTATTCACAAACTTTCCAAAGTCAAGATTCCTATACTCCCATTCTAGAACAATCATTTGAAGATACATCAATTCTAGAAAAGAGTATAGACATCTTGCAAGAGTCTATGTTACAATATCAAAAATCACATGCCAAGTCTATCAATAGTGTGAAAGAACAATTGGATAACCTTCTTAGGAAAGAGGAAACTCTATCCTATCAACATTTGACTAATCCAGTTATACCACACTCTATTGATATGACTCAAGACTCTTGTCATCTTGGAAATCCAGATTCAATTTCAGCACACTCACCTGAACTTGTCCAAACTTCAGATCCAATTGATACATTGGCAAGTTTTTCATTTCCTAAACTTGAATTTGTCAAAATTCAAATCCCGTTGACATTTTGGCAAGTTTCTCATTTCCTAAAAATGAACTTGTCCACACTTCTGATCCAATTGACAATTTGGCAAGTTTTCCTTTTTCTGAAATTGAACTGGAACATGATTTTGATCCTGAACTTCCACTTGATGATTCCATATTACTTCCTGATTCAATCATGACTCCGGTGTCTTCACATAATTTCACTTCATTTCCCGAGTCAGTATTGGATCCATTTCCTATCCATTGTGAAATTGAATCACCAATCTTTTATGATCACATAGAACTTGGCCAATTCCATACTTCTGAAAATCCCATTGATAAATTGGCAAGTTCTCCACATTTTATTGAATTACATGAGGAATGTGATCTTGAACCCCAACTTTGTGATTCAATTCTTCTTCCTGATTCCATAATGACTCCGGTATCTTTACCTCACTTTAATTCTTTCCCGGAATCAACCTTGGATCCTTTCACAATTCACAATGAAGTTGAATCAACCATCTTTGAGGATCATGTCGAACTTGCCCAATTTTTCACTTCTAAAGATCCAATTGACATTTTGGCAAGTTCTCCATTTTGTGGAATTGAACTAAATGAGATATGTGACCTAGATTTGCACATCTGTGATCCAGTTCCAATCCCTGAATCATTATTGACTCCAGTTATATTACCCAATTTGAGTAACCTTCTAGAGTCAGTTTGATTCCCATCCTTCCTGAACTGGAATTACAAATTTTTGATAGTCACATTCCATTGTTGGACAATTCATGTGGACTTGAGTTGACATTTCTTGACTTGGACCCAATTCCTAAATCCATTCCGACTCCTGAACCTTATCTTGACTTCATTCACTTCCCTGAGTCGGTGTTCCTTTCCGAGTCAAAGTCAATTGTTTTATCATTCTGGGACAAGGAGTTTGATAAAAATGACTCTGAAATTATTAGGAAAATCTTGAAATTAGATGGGGTGGTCATGTATATAATTAAGAGCACACACGCATGTATCATTTTTATGGGTCATATTTCTGTGATTTTTGGTGGGTTTCTGAAAACCCAACGACAAGCTGATTGGGCCATGTTCCGTGGACCAATCCGACCACCACCGGAACCACCACCATAAGTTAATTTTTTTTACTAACATAGGATTTACTAACATAGAATTTAGGAAATAAATAAAAAAAAAAAAAAAAGAGAAACAAAAATAAAGGAGGATTTTCATATTTAAAGGAGTTCCCATATTTTCAAAATTCAAATTCTTTCCATATTCCTATGATTCCTCAAATTCCATCTTTCAAGAATTCCTAAGTTTGAGGTCTTTCCAAATTCCTAGGAGTCAAAGATTCTTTTCATAAATCCCTAGGGTAAATTTGTTTTTGACCTAGGGATAGATTGGGAACTCTCAAATTCTTTCCCTCCTATAAAAAGAACCCCTTCCACATATTTCCTCCCTCACCCGAGAAAACAATCTCAGATCTACATCTTCCTCTCAAAACCGCAGCCACCAAATTTTTCTCTTCCCCAGATCCTTTCAATCTGCCGCGGATCCACAACCCCAGCCGCGCAAATGCGGCTCTTTTGAAGACTCCTGCGCCCAGCAAAGTTCTTCTCCGGTCGATTTTCAGTTCTTGTTGAGGATCTGGTGCCACAAATTTCTTCAGAATTCTCTAAACCCACAACAGAGATCGATTTTTCCCCCCACGTAATCCGGGGGCGGTTCGAGTTCTAAATCTCTTCTTTTTACCGCACGAATTTTTGTTGATCTTAATTCTCTGTTATGGCACCACAAATATTTGCTGAGAAAGACTTTGGGCAAATTCTAATTGATCCTAATGGTTATGGACATGTATTTTTAGAACGAATAAGGGCTAGGAATTGGTACAATTTGATATATGATAGATCTGAGACCGAGTCATTCTATTGTCCTGAATTGGTGAAGATGTTTTACACTCACCTAGATCACGCCTCGGTAGATTCACATGCATACCAATTCACTGTCCATATGCCCAATGGAGATTTTCATGTCACGCTTCCTCTTCTTGAGGAAGTCACTCACGTCCCGACCATTACACACCACAGCGAGCCCCTCCCTTTAATTGATTATATGACTGTTATGGGAGCTCGCTGCACGGAGCAGGATCGTGGGCTGAAGGCTAGCACCACGTTTAGGAATGTTCATTGCATAGGACGTTGGATCCTACGCAATATTGTAGGGCTAGACCATACCACGACTTTTAACAGGCCCGTACTACAGATTATACATGACTTGATGACACGACAACGCACGGTTTGTTTAAACAAGGTTATCTTCCACGCACTTATTGTCAACTCTTCACGCACAAGAGGTGCCAAATATTCACATCCTGTATTGATAACACGTCTGTGTAAGACCTTTCTACCGGACGAATTCTTTGAGTCATTTGACCGAGAGTTTGTTGCACCCGAGAGACCGACCAGTGCATACACTAGTTGTTTACACGCACTCTGGACACCTACTGTCCAGCCAGAAAATGTGCCGGTTGAGTCCTCATCTTCGGAGAGTTATGATGCGGAGGATGAACCCGAATTCTGGAGGCAGGAACCCCCTGTAGAGACACGTGCTTTCATGTCTACCTTATGGAAGGGCATGAAGAAAATTTTTAAGGGGCAAGTAAGGTTGAGAAAGAAGATGGAGGAGCAAACTTCCAGGTTGGAGGAGCAATCCTCGCGCTTAGAGAGTATTGAGGCGACTTTGAGGAGGACACAATCTGCTGGACCCAGTACCACTGCGGTTCCAAGAGGAGGAGGGAGTGACTTTTTACCTTACCTATTTCATGCATCATTTTATCTTACATACATTGAGGACAATGCATGAGATAGGTATGGGGGGTATGTACTAACATAGGACTTTTTCTTTTCTTCATAGGATTTTATTTTTTTAGGACTTTTATTTTTCTTTTTAGGTCTTTTATTTTTAGATTTTATCTTTTTTCTAGATTTTCACTTTCTTTTTAGATTTTACTTTTCTTTTAGAAAAATAAAAAAATAAAAAATAAAAACTTTTTGAAATAAGAGACAAAGTTTTGTTCTATTTTTAAGAAAATTAAGATGTATCTTAGAGATTAAGAAAGCTTTAATTATGACATCTTAAACCTAGTTGAAGTAATAGATCTTGTTTGAAATTATAGACTAAGTAAGTAAAATTGGTGAGATATTTTTATCTTGCATTTGTTGCCTTAGATAAGTATGCACTTTACACTTACACATTTCTTGGGATGGAAACAAAGACCAAAAATGCCATGAAAATAAAAAAAAAGAAAAAAAAAATATATATATATATAAATAAAACATCACCTATTAAGCTAGATAATTGTGCCTCAAGAAGCATGATTATTTACGCCTAACAGTGGTAAAGGAAATAAATAATCCCCTTTAGTTTCGTGGCCTTTTCTACTCGAGACCTTAAACCCGAGGGATGTTTTCTCATCTGGTGCCCTAAGACCGTCTGGTTTGGGAGTCATCGGTTAAAGGCTCGCTACAAGGGTAGACTAGAAAGCCTAAACTAAGGGAAGAAAAAAAAATAAAAAGAAAAAAAAAATAAATAAATAAATGGCATTATGGTTGGAGTTGAAATCCCAAGAAACCTTCACTTACACGGTGTGCATACTATCTAGGTTTTATGAAAGATAAAATATTCAATCCAATTTTGAATTCTTACCTTAATTAAAAGCAAGATCTTGCATGGAGACTAAGTTTAAGGAAGAATGATTATAGGTGGACTTATGACCTAGGATCACTTATATTTTGCAAAAATAGTTCGTAAACATGTCTCTTATTCAAAATGCGTTTTTCAAAATACTAACATTTGTCTTCTTTCTTTATGGATTTTGTGGGTGTAATCCGCTGAAAACCCTCAGGAGACAACACTCCTCCTCTAGGGTAACCTAGAGGTTTAACGGCTTGTTGCACATGCTCAGTGCAATCGCGTCACCTGCGAAAGTGGTGTAATAAACTGGTAGTATAGATTTTCTTTTCTTTTTCTTTGTTTTTGCTCGGGACGAGCAAAAGAATAAGTGTGGGGGTGTGATTAGTACACAATATTGCATATTTTACATCATAATTCCCATGCATATTACAAATAAATATATGATTTTAATCCTCTTCTCTACATATTTGCAGGTACACACTCTAATGGAGAGATATCCAAATAATCACTTAATTAACACTAATTAAGTGATTAATCCAAGCTTAAAGGATAAAGCCAAATTCAAATCCAGATCCAGAGAGATCCGCGCAACAAACGAATATTCCAGAAGGTCCACGTGGCCAAACAAACTCGTAACAGCCAGCAACAGAAAGTTGTTGCTGAACGGCTTCAGTTAGGCCGCGGGAACGCAAGTGGGCGCAGCAGTTACAGGGAGATTTTGTCTCGGATTTTGCGCCAACTGAACTGATCTCGAAGCTTCACCTGTGGGCTATAAATATCTGACCTCTGACCTGCGAGCAAAAACTGAATGGAGAAGAGAGGAGATTAGTTAGTTGTTGTAATTTTCATGTATTTTTCTCTAGGTTTAGTTCTTTAGATCCCTCTTCTTCTTCCCTAGAATTCAATGTAAAAGAGAGTGATTGTGAGGGAGAGAGCTTGTGTAATCAAGAGTGACACTTGAAGCAACAAGGATTGATCCATCCTCCTTCCTCTACTTGAAGCTTGGTTCTAGTTCTATGTGCTTTCTTTAATTGCTTTCTTTATTGCTTTGTTTACTTCTTGCAATTTACTTCATGCTTTCTTGTATTTTTCTTATGGCTTGTTGTAGCTAATTCCTTCTCCATGTACTAGTTTACCACTAGCTTAGCTTACTTCACTAACTCATGGGTGATTGCCTTTGTTAATCTTGCAAGTTGTATGATCTTCTCTTCTCCGACGGTTAAACCACCGTCTACCAAGTGAGAAAGTAATTAGGTCAACACGCGAGACGAATCCTAAGCCGATGGAGTGACAACATTAGGCACGCATTCGCTATCAAGGAGTCTAGTAAGTCTTGGCAAGCTAGCAAGGTAAGCTAGTCATGGATTGATTCTTCTTTAAGTTTCATTTCTTTTCTTGTGAATACCAAATCCTCTTCTTGATTTCTTTTCCCGACTTTTCCACCATGAACATAGCCATCCTTTCTTTTAGTTTCTTTTACATTTGATTCACTAAGTTTATAAGCAAGAGAAGAATACTCGTTTGTTCACTTCACTACCACACGTAAAGCTTCCATCGCGAGCTCTCCCTGAGATTCGACTCGGTATAGTCCTATGCTATAGCGGAGACAAGAAAGGGTACATCAAATACATTTCTATACTCATAATAAGTACACCTTTTTAGTCTAATCAAAATCATGTGAAGATACCGGAGTCATAATCGAATCAGGAAGTAGAATTGAATCACTAAGTTAGGGTTCAGGATCATATTCATTTTCAAGTTCTATTTCAGGAAAAGGAAAACTTGCTAAACTGTTAATATCTTTTTCAAAATTTAGAGTTTGGGCAAGTTCAAATGGTTGTTCTGAAATGGAATTTTGATTTCCAAAACTACATGACTCTTCGGCTCTAACAGAATGGTTAGTGACATCAGAACTGGTCAAACGGTGAGAACGTAGAGGTTCGACCATCATATCTATGTCATGATTTCTAGCATTTTGAGCATGAGTCATGGCTTCAAGCATCTTTTCATAATTGATGGGTTCATTGTTTTGATGAAAAGATGAAGAGTTGTCTTGGAAGTGGTAGTGAAATTGTGAGTCCATCAGATTTTGGGATTTGTGTTTGGACTCACGCATACTCATTTCCAAAATTGATGGTCTTCTATTTTGGACTGGTGGAACTGAGTATGACTCTTGGAAATATTTTGGACTAGGTGGAGAAGGGGGATAATTTGGTTGAAAATTTGACTCGGGGTAGGTGAATCCCACTGACTCTGTGAAGAGTTGAAATCGTTATGGAAATTATAGTCATACGAGGGGGACATGGGTTATATTGATTCGGATAAGACCAATCTGGCACACTAGGTTGGTTAAAGTCATGATGTGCCGGGTTGGTAAAATCCGAAAAAGAGTTTGATGTGTAATATGGATTATTATTATAGTTGAAAAAATTATTATTATAAGCCATATCACACAATGGAATATAAACATAAAGAAAGAAAAACAAACAAATAAACAACAAGAAAGAAAAAATTCTAACCTAAGTTAGGGTAGACCTAGACCTAGATGACTCCTAACTGGTTAGACTGTCCACGGGAGGTTTAATGTAGACCTTGACCACAAGCTAATCAGCCAGGTCAGGGCAAGGTTGGTGGGAGGTTTTCCGTCAAAAGACGTTCCTTAATTAAATAACCACCAACCTTCGGGCTTTCGGCCCTTAATCCCTTTCCTAGACACTGATTTGGCAAGAGTCAAGTTCCAACACCTTTCCCCCTTAGGATAATCTCCTAATTGAGTCCGAGATGTCTCTAGGGCCAACGTCTACTCATTTTAAATTAGGCTTGGGTTAGTGAGTGCTTGGATTCTGATTTTTAGGCTAAGGAAGGGTGATTAAATCCCTACCTTATCTTGTTATGGGTTAGTGCCCTTAAAATAATTTTTTGTGCAAGTGTACAAGATATGTAAGATTCACTCAAAGCGATATAAATCAACCAAGAAGTGAGTCCTATGCTAAATGCAATGCATACGTACCTTACTCTAGCACTCTTCAACAGTAAAAATAAATGAATTGAAAAAAACGCGTGCCTAAAATGCAAACGTCTAATCAATTTTAACTTTTGCAACAAACGTTTTACTGTTGATTATTTAGCAGGCTTATGTGATGGCATATAGGAAATAAAGAATTGCAGAGAACTAGATTTGCAAAGCAAGTAGCCCTGCAAAAACCTGTTAGTAGTCAACTCGTCCTTGCCGCGGATCCGCAGCTTTTGCCGTGGAAACGCGGTAATTCAGAGGGCCCTTGATCTCTGCTTTCTAGAGCTGAGGCCCAAGGCCACTTGTATGTCACTGCAATATTAATTTCCTGCTTTTATTGCTCTATAACCTGCAACAGAGAAGAAACTTCATTTAGTTTTAAAAAATTTTTAAATAAAAATCAGATTTCAATAAAGAACATGTTACCCTCCCCGGCAACGGCGCCAAAATTTGATTGATGCAAAACCTGCACAAAAAATACGGAATTAGAGAACTTAAGAAAGGAGATGTGCAAGTGCTCAATTCTTCCGCTATAGCAAGTGGCTATGCGGGTCGTGATCCACAAGGAGGGTTTGCGATGGAAGCTTTACGTTTCTTTATTGAAATCGTTATGAAAATAAGCGAAAGTTCTTCTCTGTTTTAAAGTTGTAAAAATGAAAAAGAAAGTTATAGTTAAAGTTAAGAAGAAAATGAAAGATGAAGAAGGGAACAAATCAGAAAACAAGAAAAGCGACTATGTACAAATGGAGTGAGTGGAGAAGAAAGAGTTGGAAGAGGTGGTGATATAATTTACAAAAATGAGAGAAAGGAAAGAAAGGAAGGAATACTTACCTAGGTTGAGTGATGACTTACCTGGAAACCGTTGCATGTTCTACCTTTGCTTCAGAGGCATTCAACGCATAGATCATAAGCTCGAGCTCAGTCCCCGTGCACGTTATATCGTCAAGCCTAGCAAGAACGAAGTGATGCGGATCTTGGAAGAGGAGAACGTCTTCATGAACTATCGCTGGCTCTCACGTAGCTTAGTTATACTTGCTTTGGATTTCACCTGTAAACTCAACAAATACAACCAAGGTAAAGTAGAAGAGGAAGAAGAAAGCAAAACAAAATACGAACATAAAAAGAAGCTTTTACCTTTATTAATTGCAGAGACAATGGAAGAAAGGAGGAGGGTACATCGGTGTCACTCTCAACGTCAGCCTCTCTCTCTTACTTACATGAATCTTCTTCTACCCTAAGTTACATACAAATTACATAAAAAAAGAAAAGAAAAACCTAGACTACAAAGAATTAAAACTAGGCTAAATCCTAATCTGCATTGGCGTCTAATTTTTAGCGTAAGTACAGGCCTTTTATAGGCATAAACCCAACAACCAGGATCCCGGGGAGATCGGGGGAGCAAACGCTCCCCCTAACTCCCCAAGATTGCCGCGGAAATGCGGCTATTGCCGCGTTTTCGCGGCCAGGGCGTGGCCAGGTGGCCACACCCTGTTGGTGGGTCGCGCTGGTTTGCCCTTCTGACTATATCTGGAGTTGGTTTGTCAGTTTGAGTCCCGGATTCTGACGAAATCGCCTTGGATTCTTGGCTTTAACCGATCGATTCGAGAGGATTCTTCTCAACCGATTTTCCACCTCTTGATTTTGCCCTGATTTACTTGGTGCGAATTAATTCTGATTTAATTCAGAATTTTGGTGGGCTTTGGGCTCATTTCTCTTCAACTCCTTAAAGATTGGGCCTGCAAATAAATCAAACAATTAATTAGGACAATGCAGGCTTTTATTCTATAATAAGTATGGACATATGATATTAAATATGCAACATTAGCGACCAACCACCTATCACTTGGGAGAAGTTCTCTGAGAGTTTCTATGAACGATTCTTCCCCAAAACCACTAAAAGGGAGATGGAGCAACAATTCATCAACCTACGACAAAGGAGCCAGACGATGGATGAGTGGGTCGTGGAGTTCTTGAAGTTGAGCCAATTCTCTCCATACATGAGCAGAGGAAGAAGACAGCCTAATCAATTTCAACAAGGATTGAGACAAGACATTCAGAAGTTCTTGGTCACATAACAACTGGGAACTTACTCTCAGGTTCTCAGTGCTGCTCGTAGTCTGGAGCAAGTGATGGAAAAGGAGAACAAGAGTAGATTACAAACAAGGCTACTGAAGTAACCTTTTGACTAGGCTATCAGGGGACCTCCTTCCAAGGCCAGCTCTACGCCCCCGAGAAGACATTCATTCTCTCCTTCTCTGCCCTCGATAGTCTACGAATTCTGCCAGAGGTCGGGAAATTCACGTAGGGATTGCACGTGAGTGAACGGCCAATGCCCAGCTTGAAATCACCTAGAGGGGGGTGAATAGGTGACTACCTATTCTAATAGTGAATTAATGCGGAATTAAAACTATTTATGCAAATTAAAAACTATTAAGCTAAACACACAAGGTATAACCTAAGAGTGTAGCTAATTCCTGGTGAAGGGCTCTAGACTATCTCCTTAAGATTCCTCTAGATAAGAGTTGAGGTATCGCTATGGCTATCTTGGTTGAATACAAGTGTGAGCAAACAATCCCCAAGCATATATCAATCTAAGCACAAATATATCAAGCAAGTAATGAATATGGACAATAAGAGCATACAAGATATAAACATAAGTGAGAGATAGAGAGAGCAATCGCAAACACAGGAGAATTGTTTCGAGGTTCGAGCACCTTTGCTCTACGTCCCCGCCTTCAACACTATGAAAGATTTTCACTATAAACAGATCCCACTGGATCACTTGGTACCGCTACACCTACAACGAGTTCATATTAGAACTCATCGGACTCACTAGTCCCTCTCTTGTTCCTGCATGAACTCCATACTGCAAGCACACTAGCTTGCCGAGGCCGCACCTCTACACCGAGCTCTCACTAGAACTCGAAACAACGATAACCCGCAAGTCGCCTCCTCAAATACAAAGATGAAACACTTTGGTGATCACGACACTTTGATCACCTAAAACACCCTAACAACAAAGATCCCTATAGGATTAATTTGGCAATGGATAGCTCAAGTGTGTGTGAGAAAATTAGGATTGATTTGGTGGTGAAAAACTCAAGAAATCTCTTTTGAAAACACTCTTGACAAACTCTCCTTTTGATATGGAAATAATTGGCTCTTAAACAAGTGGAGATAAACTCTAAAAGATGTATGAAAAACTAGCTTGAAAATTCACTTCAAATCTTGTAGAAAATACTCCAAGGGAAGTCCCTTTTATATAGTCTCCCAAAATGTGACCGTTGGAGGCCAACTCAGCGGACTGGTCTGCTGTCAGTCGATCGCCCGGTCGACCGGCCAACGATCAGATTTCTGACCGTTGTGCAAGCAGTCGACCGGTCGGTCAACCGTAAACTGACAAATGACCCAACGGTCGACCGCCCGATCGACCGGGCCATTTTCAGAGAGCAGAGGCTCTCTAGAGGTCGACCGTGCGGTCGACCGGCCCTTGGCTGTGCATGTTTCTGCACATCGGCCGACCGCTCGGTCGATCGGCAGAAAGCCAGTCCAAATATTTTAGGGATTTAAATTATGGTCATTTTATCTTTAATAAAATCCCATAGATTCTCATAAAATCTACAAAACTAAGTTCATTGATATACTTTGATATACAAACATGTTTGAGTAAAATCAAAACATGTTACAAACATTTTGAACTATTTTTGTAATAAAAAAGTTTTGCTTTAAACAAAAACCTGTATTTTTAAAAAACGATTTTTTTCAAAACTTCTCCAAATATAAAACAAGATATTTTAAACACTTTTGAAGCTTAGTATGTATGGATATGATCCACTACACGTGTATGATGAAATATCTATGTTTTTGATAATAAGCTCTAAAATGAGTTTGGATAAAACACATGTATATTTTTAAAGCTTAAAAATCAATCTAGTATTTTCCAAAACGAAAACACTTTTATGAAAATACATCTAAATCTTGTGTGTGAGTGTATATGAAACTTGAGCAATCCACCAACTATTCTATCCTTTACATTTTATTTAAAAACAAAATCATGATACTTACAAACATGACACAAGTCTCCTTTGAAATCTTCTCTTGAAGGTCTTCTTCTCCTTCTTAACTCGGTCCAAAATATAATCCAATGAGCTCGACTCCTCTTGAGTACTTGATGCAATCTTGATGCACGAGCTCTTGAATCAATACTTGCTAGCTCCAAAACTTTGACTTTAAATCCTTTATTGAAGCTAAACACCTACTAAGATCTTGATCTCATATCTGAGACTAATTAAACACAAGATCATTAGTACTATAACTATATGAGTTAATCATCATCAAAACTAAAGTGATGGGCTTTTGGGCCAACAATCTCCCCCGTTTTGATGATGACAAAACTTATGAAGTTATATATGCATGGATTAAAGTTAAGCTTCATAGAAGCTCCCCCTTAACTCATGTATAGCAAGAAACAAATATACATGCATAAACAAGGTGAGAAAAACATGCATAAATCAAAAGTTCTTTTCCCAAAAATCTTCTCCCCTTTGTTTAAACTTTCAAAATCATTCTCCCTCTTTTTGTATAAACATAACATATAGGACGTGCATTGATTGATGTTTTACCTGCACACAAGAATACATATTTTCAGAACTTAAGATAGAAAGTGTAAGTACTCAATACTACCTATAGCAAGTAGCTGTGCGGGTCGTGATCCACAAGGAGGGACTAGCGATGGAAACTTTTTTAGTAAGTTCTCTTTTAGATTATAAAGAATGGTTAAAGTTCTTCTTTTAGTTCTTTAAAAGAAACTGAAAAAGAGTTAAAGTCAAGTTAGGAAGAAAGTGGTAGAATGAGAAGATGGAGAAAATAGAAGTGATATGTACAAAGAAATAAAAAAGAATGATAAAAGAAGTGGTAGATTGTGGTGTTCTAAAATAAAGAATTAAAAGAAAAAGAAACTAAAAATTACTTACTTTCTTTAGCCAAATACTTACCTTGAATCTGTGGCAATGATGTTACCTTGAAGTGAGGCGATCAGTATATAGTCCATAAGAGTTGATTCCCGTCTCTTCCACATTATATCATCAAGACGATGAAGGTATGAAGTGATACAGAATGAGACTAAAAATCTATCATCATGAGCTATCGGTGGCACTCGAAAGGGCAAGACTCTTTCGATGCTATAAGACTCACTTGGATAGCAATTAGTACCAAAAGAAGAAAAGTGGAAAGGAAGAAGAAGAACACAAAAAATGAAGAAGAACTTACAAATGCAACTTTAGATTCAATCTTGTAACAATAAGAGAAAAGAAGACAACTTAAACCGGTGTCACTTTCAGTACAAGCTTCACTCTCCTTCTCCAATGAAACTCTGATCTCTTCTGAATTACATAAATAAAAATGAAAATTACATATAAAGAAAAAAAAAACCTACACTAAAAAGAATGAAAAAGTGGACTAAATTCTATCTCTGCCTCATCGTTCCTTGTACGCTCTGAAAATCTCAGTATTTATAGGCAAAACCCAACATAGGATAGCGTACGAAGATAGGGGGAGCAAACGCTCCTCCTAAATGCCTAACAAAGCCGCGTTTCCGCGGCTTTTGCCGGGTTTCTGCGGCAAGAGTGTGGCCAGGTGGCCACACCCTGTTGGTGGTACTTTCTGGCTTCATGATTTGCTTTTATCTTTTTCTGGATTTCTCGCTTCAGCTTCTGATTTTGACGAAATGGCCTTTTATTTTGGGTTTTAACCAACAGATTTGTAGAGATTTGTTCTAACTAGTTTTCAACCGATCTGAACCGACCTGATCTTCCTGATTTACTGACTTCGAATTAATTCTGATTTCAGAATTTGATGGGCTTTTGGGCTCATTTCTCTTCCATCTCCTTTAGTAATGGGCCTACAAAATAAATTAAACAATAATTAAGAAAAAACAGAGTTTATTCTATTATAAGTATGAGAATATGATAATAAATGTGCAATATTAGCGACCGATCACACCCCATACCTATCTTTTGCTCATCCTCGAGCAAAACAACTAAACAAAAAATTATTAGACCACTTTCATAGGTCGCGCGATTGCACTGAGCATATGCAACAAGCCGTTAAACCTCTAGGTTTTCCCTAGAGGACGAGTTTTATCTCATGAGGGTTTTCAGGTGGATTACACCCCGTAAAGAAAGAGAAAAAATGTTAGTATTTTGAAAATACATTTTGAAAGAAAAATATTTGAAATATTATTATAAGATTTAAGTAATCTATAAGTTATAGGAAAATTGAATTTTTCATTCCTAAACTTAGTCTCTATTCAAAAAATTTTTATCAATCAAAGTAAGGAGTCAAATTGTACTTCTCATCTAGTCTATTACTTTATCGCAAGTATATGCACCTTGTGACCGTGAAAATTTTGACTAAGGGTTCTTTAACTCTAACTCTTATGCTTATTATTATATATATATATATATATATAATTTTATTTTTAGTGACATTATTCCTTAGTTCTATTAGGTTTTCTAATCTGCCCATGTAACGAGCCTTTAATCAGTGACTCCCAAACCTAACGGTCTTAGGGCACCGGTGAGAAAACACCCCAAGGACTTAAGGACTCGAGCAAACAAGGCCACAAAACTAAGTATTTTATTATATGAACCGCTTTTAGGCGTGAATACTTATGCTTTATTAGGCACAAAATACACAGCTTAATCAGAGGATTTTTATATATATAATTTTCTCAAACTTATCTAATCATCTTTCGTATAAATACTAAGGCTTGCTTAGGCTAAAGCACCTAGTTAATCAATAATTAGATTTGTTTATCTTTCATAGATATATATATATTTTTATAAGGCATATGAATCTTTGTTTTTGAACGCTAAGTGTGTAAGTGTATAAGGTGTGCATATTTCTTTAAGGTAAAGATCAAGACTAAATTACTTTCACAAATTTTCTTCCTAACCTTAGAAATCAAACAAATAATCTTATTTTGACCAAGTATAAGAAATCTAAATTATGATTCTCCTATTCCTTAAAATTGACTTAATTTCTTACAAAAAATAGGTCAAAATATTGTTTCTATTTTCAAAAAGTTTTTAAAAGTAAAGAAAATATTAATAATTTTTTTCTTTTTCTTTTTTTATAAAAAGAAAAACCTAAGTTATGTGAGACCCTCCCCACACCTATCTCATGCATTGTCCTTAATGTATGAATTAATGCATAGATGCATGAAAAAGAAGAAAGGGAAGAAAAATACCTTAAGTGGTGGGTTTGATTGGTTCACGAAATGCGGCCCAATCGAATTTTCACGGAGTTTAGAGGAACCCACCAGAAATCTCTCTTATATAATGCACTAAAATGATGTATATATGAACGGTTGTTATTAAAAATTTAACCCCATCTAATTTCTAAATTTCATAATTAATTTCGGAGTCAATTTTGTTAACCGCCTTGTCCCAAAGTGGAGTGTGAAAAGATGGAATGATTGACTTGAACTTAAGAAGTATGGGAACTAATACTGACTCAGGAAAGTGACTTAAGTCAAGTAATGGTTCAGGAATCGAGATCGGTTCAGGAAGTGGGTCCAAATCAAGAAAGTTGAAACTCAAGTCCACATTCATTTTTCCACAATGGAATGTGACTTAATATTGGTGATTCAAGTTCAAGAATGACAGGTGTGGGAATCAAAACTGATTCTAAAATATTACTCAAGTCGGGTAACAAAACAGGAGTCAATATTGATTTGGGAATTTGAATTGGATCACAAATTTGAGAATCTAGGTCACATTTCTCATTGAGTTCAATTTCATAAAAATGAGAACTTGCCAATTTGTCAATGGGACTTTCAAAAGTATGAAATTGGTAAAGTTCAATATGATGATCATTAAAGATTGGTGATTCATTTCATGATGAATTGGCACAGAATCCAATGTTGACTCGGGAAAAAGATTGAAATCAGGTGAAGACACCAGAGTCATTATTGAATCAGAAAGTAGAATTGAATCACCAAGTTGAGGTTCAAGATCATATTCATTCTCAAGTTCAATTTCAGGAAAGGGATAGCTTGCTAAACTGTAATGTCATTTTCAAAATTTAGAGTTTGGGCAAGTTCAAATAGTTGTACTGAAATGGAATCTTGTTTTCCAAAACAACATGACTCTTCGGCTCTAACAGAATGGTTAGCGACATCAGAAATGGTCAAACGGTAAGAACAGAGAGTTTGGACCATCATATCTATGTCATGATTACGAGCGATTTGAGCCTGAGGCATGGCTTCAAGCATCTTTTCATAGTTGATTGGTTCATCATTTTGTTGTGATTGGACTTGAAAAGATGAAGTGTTGTTTTGGAATTTGTGATGAAATTGTGAGTCCGTCAGATTTGTGATTGTTGCTTGGACTCACGCTTACTCATTTCTAAGATTGATAGTTTTCTATTTTGAACTGGTAGAACTGAGTATGAATCTTTGAAATATTGTGAACAAGGTGGATAAGGAGGACAAGTTGGCTGAAAATTGGACTCGGGGGAGGCGAATCCCCATTGACTCTGTGAAAAGTTGAAATTATTTTGAAAATTATGGTTATAAGATTGGGGGCATGGGTTATATTGATTCGGATAAGACCAATCCGGCACACTAGGTTGGTTAACGTCATGATATGCCGGATTGGTAATATTCGAAAAAGAGGTCAGGATATAATATGGATTACCATTAAATTTGAAAAAATTATTATTATAAGCCATATCACACAAGAATGTCAAACACAAACAAAGAAAAATAAACAAATATGCAAACAAATAAAAAGAAAAGAAATCTAACCTAAGTTAGGGTAAACCTTAGACCTAGACGACTCCTAACTGGTTGGACTACCCACTGAGGGTATATTGCCGAATCTAACTACAAGTAATCAGCCTGGTAGGGGAAAGATTGATAGGAGGTATCCGCGCAGAAGCGACGGGCCTAATTAAGCCAAACCACCAGCCTTCGGGATTTCGCCCCTTAATCCCTAACCTTAGTCACCGATTTGGCAAGAGTCAGATTCAAATCAACTTTCCCCTTAGGACAGTCTTCTATTTGAGTCCGAGATGTTCCTAGGGCCAACGTTTACTCAGTTTTAGTTAGGCTTGGGTTAGTGAGTGAGGAGATTGTTTGTGGGCTAAGGGAGGGTAATCACTTACCCACCTTATCTTGTTTATAGGACAAGCCCTTAAATCAATTTAGTGCAGTGTACAAGTATATAGAAAAAGTAACACTCAAGCAATATTTCATACAAGAATGAATCTTATACTAAATGCTATGCACACATACCTTGCCTCCAGCACTCTTCAATAGTAAATAGAAAATGTAATGAAAAAGACATGTGCCTAAATGCAAAGTCTAAATCATTTTTAGCATTTACAATCAACTTTTTACTGTTGTGTTAGAAATATGTATACAGTGAGTCAAACAAGGACATAAATGCTACAGATATTAAACTATGCAATCAGCCAATGCAGAAAATTCAGTTAGTAGTTCACTCAGATTGCCACAAGAATGTAGCAAATCTGAAGGCTTCTGGGCTCTGCTTTCTTGAGCAGAGTCTAGGGCCACTTATATGTCCACTGCTACAAAAATTCCTTATTATTAATCTATACACCAAAACAAAGAAGAAAGTTAACCAAAAATGTAAACTTTAAAGAGAATTACTTACCGTCCCTTCCCGGCAACGGCGCCAAAATTTAATTGATGTTTTACCTGCACACAAGAGAATACATATTTTCAGAACTT